>OZJO01001510.1:46545-57783 GCA_900406225.1 Acrobeloides nanus
TATGGGACTACCTTGACACTTTCCCTATGGGACTACCTTGACACTTTCCCTATGGGACTACCTTGACACTTTTCCTACGGGACTACCTTGACATATTTCCTATGGGACTACCTTGACACTTTTCCTATGGGACTACCTTGACATATTTCCTTTGGGACTACCTTGACATTCTTTTTGGGACTACCTTGACATTCTTTTGGGACTACCTTGACATAGTTGGACTACCTTGACCCTTTTGCTTTTGGGACTACCTTGACCTTCAACGGAATATCTGAGGCATAATCGATTAAATTTACAGAGATATACTCCCGTACATTAATTTTTTACAGCACCCTGAATACAAAGGTACCCCTATTTTCAGAAGGATTTTGACCCCACCCGGTCAGTTAAAACGGTTTTTCTCAAAAACCAAAAATCTTTTTCAAATAATTTAAAAGTAATCGATAAAGGAATATCTGTGTGGCACAATCGATTACATTTGCAGAGATATACTCCCGTACATTAATTTTTTACGGCACCCTGAATACAGGGGTACACGACCGATTTTGTACCCTCTATGTATATCTCCTTTCTCAAACGCTATCTCCTCGAAAACTCGGTCAGAAACAATTATAAACAGTCTCAAATCGCTCTTTTACGTGTTCGCCTTCTATAAAAAAGCATTTAAATCAAAACCGATAAAATCTAAAAATTTTTTAAAAACTTGAAAATTTTGCATTTTCAGCACGATTTTGACCTCGCCTCGGTTATTCAAAACGGTTTTTTTCAAAAATCATAAAGTCTTTACATTTAATTTAAAAAACAATCAATCGTTTGAGGAATATCTGGGGCACAAACAATTACATTTGCAGAGATATACTCCCGTACATTAATTTTTTACTGCACCCCGAATAAAGGGGTGTCTTCATCGTTAAAAACGCCTAACAAAAATGACACCTTTTTTCTAAAGAAAAATCGATCTTTAGGGGGCCTAAATTCGAATTTATATCGATCCGATCGACCTTAAATCAACTTAAAAAGCTGTTTCTAGGTCAGAAAAACACTTTCTGATCATTTTTGGCATAGTTGATGAAAGTTCGATTTTCGATCCCCGATGACCAGCCAGACCATCCGGCCATCGTGGATCGAAAATCGAACTTTCATAAACTATGCCAAAAATGATCAGAAAGTGTTTTTCTGACCTAGAAACAGTTTTTTAAGTTGATTTAAGGTCTGTCGGATCGATATAAATTCGAATTTAGGCCCCCTAAAGATCGATTTTTCTTTAGAAAAAAGGTGTCATTTTTGTTAGGCGTTTTTAACGATGAAGACAAAGGTTTGAGACCAAAGTTAATATATCAAAATTTATGCCTTTTCACCCTCTATAACATGCAAAAAGGTTATTGAAAAAGCTTTTAACCATAAAAGTTATGGCCATTTCTTTGAACCCTAATTTTGACCCCAAAAACCACATTTTGGGCTCTATCTCCACTTAGGAGTGTCAGTAGGAAAAAAGCTTGGCGGGGTTTTAGTACTCCCATCATGGGTAAAAAATTAGAGTATATTTGAAAAAAATCGGAGAAGTCACGATCGAAACGTTCCCTTGTCAGTCGTTGGAGGGTTAAATTGATATCGCACTAAATTACCGGAGTGAGCCGCCTGTCTAGTTCGTTTAATATTTTTGTCATCTATTGGAATAGAAAAATGTTCCGATTATTTTTTCAATTAGATAGTCATCAACTTTTGTTAGAATTTTTCTCCATTTTTCGAATTCATTTATATCCTTGTAAATCTGACCTTAAAGCAGATTTTTTGAATTCTGCTATGAAGCAGAGTTTATATAAATATCTCATTGGACCAAACAGTGTGAGGAAACAAGATGTTTGTTTTGTTTTTGCGCGTTTAATTAATGAATCTAACGAAACAAAATGGTCAAAATTTTTTGTCTCCAATCTTGATGATTTTGGTCTCAAAAAATTACCTATAAAATTCTGCATCGACACATATAAAGTTTTTTGCGAAAAAAATATTTTGGACGATTTTATAGGTCATTCTTTAACACGTGAAGGCTTAGTCTGGACAGCGGTATATTCTGAAGTAACACACTATGGGAAAAACTATTCTGCAAAAAAAATTTTTAATTTTTCTTTGAAGGGGGTATAATCCATCTTTAAGAGGATACCCTTGGAAATTTATCTTTATAATGGTAAGGTCATAGCCCTTCGTAGTAGTTGTTTTATGAACTCAACGACCGCTCATTTGAAAGCTGAGAATCTGCCCTACAACTTTTATGAAGACATCTATGGCAAGTTTTCGCTTCAATAAAAAGTTATACTCCAATCTTTGAGCATGCCTCGATTTTTTTGTTTGGGTTTTTGGCACAGATCAGCATTTTGACCGGTTACAGAGATTTTTGTCAAGAACAGTTATTGAAAATTTGTAGCCCAGACTTTCAGGAATATTTTGGTATATTGGGTTTGGTATGTACAGGAATTTTTTGAGTTAAAGCTAATTTATTCTTGAAAAATGATGATTTTTTTAGCGTAGCAAAATCCCAAATCATATATTAACTTATTTCTTTTTGCTAAAAAATGAGTTGTTTTACCGTTTTGGGCTATGGCCAACAAATTCAGATCGAAAAAATTTTTGTAAAATTTTTTTCTAAAAATTTTTGTAAAAAATACATTCTTAGGGGTAATTTTATGCGAGAAATCGAAAAAACCAAAAATCACACTTTTAATAACTGAAGGAAGCACTTTCACGGTTCGGGAGTGTGCGCAATCGATTCCCCGCCTAGAAAAACCTAAAAATCGACGGTTTTCTCATAAAAATCCATAAATTTTTAATTTTCGCTTCAATACACCCACCCAATTCCCTGAATCAGGTCCAAGGAAGCGTTTTCATGCTTAGGAAATGCACGGAATCGATTTTTCGCATAAAATAATCCCTAAGAATGTATTTTTTACAAAAAATTTTTGAAAAAAAAATCTTTTTCGGAGGAGTGGTCATGATTTTTACCCCCCCCCCTTTAAAGCTAATTTATTCTTGAAAAATGATGATTTTTCGATATTTTTAGCGTAGCAAAATCCCAAAACCTATGTTAACTTATTTCTTTTTGCTAAAAAATGAATTGTTTTACCGTTTTGGGCTATGGCCAACAATTTCTGATCACTTTAGACCAATTTTAAAAAACTTTATTTTTGGGTCCAGATTATAGGTCCATATTCAGAGCAAAAATGGTAGATTTTTAAATTGTTGACATTTTCGCTCGAAAACGATCAGAATTTGTTGGCCATAGCCCAAAACGGTAAAACAACTCATTTTTTAACAAAAAAGAAATAAGGCAACATAGGTTTTGGGATTTGTGAATAGGTTTTGGGATATGTGTCAATGCAGAATTTTATGGGTAATTTTTTGAGACCAAAATCATCAAGATTGAAGACAAAAAATTTTGACCATTTTGTTTCGTTAGATTCATTAATTAAACGCGCAAAAACAAAACAAACATCTTGTTTCCTCACACTGTTTGGTCCAATGAGATATTTATATAAACTCTGCTTTATGGCAGAATTCAAAAAAATCTGCTTCAAGGTGAGATTTACAAGGATATAAATGAATTCGAAAAATGGAGAAAAATTCTAACAAAAGTTGATATGCTCAGTAGTCGGAGGGTTAAAAATTCAGTCCACTTTTGAACCGATTTTTATTCAAAAATGGAAAAGATAGTTCACATTGGGGCAACCACTTTTTGCTTTGGAAATAAATTCCAATACATTGTCTCTGACGAGATATTTGCAATACAAAATTGCATGAAAAATTTAAACATCACTGCGTATTGAAGTTAGGGAATTGATGCCGTTTGAATTCCTAATCCAAATTTGTTTATTGAAACGATTAACAATTCAATAAAAGTTTGGAAAATAAATTTTTTTCAAAAAAACCGTGATTAGGACGTTCGATTGAGCTATCGGGCGACGGAAATGGTTTTGACTCGATTTTTGATGAATTTTTGAAATGTGGGAGCAATTTCTTTCATTCGGTATAGCCAATCTTATCTTCGATGTGCGATCAATAAAATGGCGTTTTGGTTGTTTAATAATCCCAAGGTCGAATAAATTCTATAAAGAGAGAATAAAAAGTTTTTTGTTTTTTTATTGCTTTTTTCTTAAGTTTTTGAATTTTATCACTTTTTTACAATATTTTTTCGCATTTTTAAACTTTTATCACTGCGCACTGCTAGTTAACTTGTTGATTGTCCTGCTAATTTGTATTTTTTTTGACCGCGAAAATCCCTATGAGTCAAAAACAAGAGATTTTGATAATTCTAGAATAGTTACTTTTTTAACTACCTTTATGTCAAAACAACCTCCGGTAGGGTACCTCAAATTTTAGAAATTTAATATTTTATAACTTATTATTTAGCCTTTTAAATATAAAAATGTATTGTTTGCTTATTTCTTTCTTTCTTTATATTAAATTTCTATATGCAGATAAATGTACATGGAACGTAAGAATTTTAAATTATATTAGGCTGCCTCTCCTGAAACTGTTTGTCAGGTCTATGAAAATCTCTGTTGCTAGATGCGAAACTGACAAAATCGAATTTTTAACGGTCATTATAAAAGTGAATTTAGAATTGTCCTAAATACAATCACAGTTTAATAAATGTGCATATAGTTCCTCATACTCATGATGATTTAGGATGGATTAGTACTTTTGATGAATATTACCATAAGGGTATGGTAAATTTGTTAACTTTGACCAGTGATGTCTTTTGGCATGATTTTGATTTTGTTTTGATTTCAAAAATTAAAATTTTTGATTTTGGTTTTGATTTTCAGAATCTGAATCCGAATTCTGATTAGGGAGGGTTTGATCCCGGAGGTCGAAATCAGAAATATCATAATCAAAGATTTTTTTGTAATTTGTATGATGAAATCTTGGATTTTGATATTTTATTTCGACTTTCGGAATCGAACTCTTATCCTTCGGAGTGCAAAGCGAGAGCTTTCCCACTTTGCTACGCTGTACACAACTATTGTTGCCCAACCGCTGAAACAGCCGAGTGGATAAAAATTTAGTTCTATATCCACAAGGCTACAGGTTCAAATCTTATCGTGAGCAAAAAATTTTTGCATCTAGAAGTAACAATATTTTTTGAGTTTTTGGAGTCATTTTTTCGCTTGAATGAGCGAATTGTGACTTCTGACCTACTTTAATCGTATTAATATATCCTCTATTAATATATCCTCTAGTCCTCTAGTTTGAAATCAAAATCAAACCAAAATTTTGATTCAAACTAAAATCATCACCGACTTTGATCAAGGACTTTCCTAGAATATTTTTAAAATTTCGTTATTATTTGTTATATTTTAGGCCCCTTTAAACAAAGCCTTACCAATACTGGTGTAAAATCAATTTTGAATACAATTATATATGAGCTTAATAAAAATGATTCTCGTCGTTTTTCATATGCAGAATTAGGATATTTAAAAAGATGGATGAACGATTATGGTGAATATGGCTATGAAACAATTAAACGCTTTGTTAAAACAGGTGAATTGAATATATAAAAATTTTTATTTAAAATTAATTAAGAAACACTTTCTTGAGTGTTCAAAGGTAGTCCTAAACGTTCCGACGCGCTTGAAATTGAATTTATTTAGTAAGATTAAAGGGGGGTATTTTTTAGGGACTAATCTCCAAAAAAAAATTTTTTTCTTTTTTTTATAAAACATCACTGTTAGGGATAATTTTATGCGAAAAATCGATTGCGCGCCCCCCCCCCTTTAATGCATGGGGAAATTGTTGAAAGTCATTTCAAAGCAAAAATCGGGCACCTAAAAATTCAAATCCTTGTCCGAAGCTCACATACCCCGATTTTACGTGTATTTTTTGAATTTTCCAACCTGTCTAAAACACCACAGATAATTTTTTCGGTCAAATTTGAACGCTGATCGATGTATTTCAATACAGAGAACAGTTCTAGCGTGATTTCGAAAAAATCTGAGAAATTTCGATTTTTGACCCATTTCTACACGTGGTACTAGGAGGAGGGGTCGAAAAAATTTTTTTCTCGGATTTTTTCGAAACCACGTTAGAACTGTTCACTGTATTGAAATACATCGACCAGCGTCAAAATTTGACCGAAAAAAATTATCTGTGGTGTTTTAGACAGGTTGGAAAATTCAAAAAATACACGTAAAATCGGGGTATGTGAGCTTCGGACAAGGATTTGAGTTTTTGGGTGCCCGATTTTGCTTTGAAATGACTTTCAACAATTTCCCCATGCATTGATCTTACTAAATAAATTCAATTTCCAGCGCGCATCGGGCCATTTAACACTAGTACCAGGGGCCTTCGAGTTCGAGAAATCGTCTCTTAAAAGTAACTCATTGGGAAAAAATGGACATTTTATTCACGAAAATAGAAGACAGCGCAAAAAAACGGCGTTTGTTTTGTTTTTGAAGCTCATATCTAAAATAAAAAACATTCAATTAAAAAAATTATTTCAATTGTTTCATAAAACTGCGACGAGTTTTCTTTCTTTATAGCAGCGTTATGAAAAGTTATAGTCATTTTTATGCAATTTCTAATAAAAGCGAGGTTTTATCAAAAAAATCGATTTTTGACCACTTAGATGATTTTTCCCGGTAAAATGATGCTCTACGAAGTTGTTTCCCATGAAATATCACGTCGAAATTACCACCCGCTGATGATTTTTGACTGTATAGAAAAAAATTATAGTTTCTTTTATATGAATACTATAAAAAGTAGGGTTTTTTCGAAAAAATAATTTTTCCTTGAAAGAGTGCCACATCATTTTTGATAGGACACTTTTTTACTCTTAGAGCGAAAATTAAAAAGAATTAAATCTGAAGTTTTTGAGAAAATTGTCGTAAAAAATAGATAGAAATCATCAAAAGTCGCTTATTCGTTTTTTGAACTTTCATCTATGTTCTTTAGAGTGACACCTACAAGTGACCTATCATTAGAAAGGTCTCGATCTGAAAAAATTCTCAAGCAGAAATTAAATTGCTAACTTTTATCTGGCAAAAGATAATGAGCAAAAACGTTAAAAACGGGTGTAGGAACCCCAAAAACAAACATATGCATCACCAAAGGGGCTACGTTAAATAAGGTACAAAAAATATTTGTTACAAAAATAAATAAAAATGATACATCAAAAATCATTCCAAATTTAATTTTATGCAACTTTTAAATTAGGCAGGCTTGAAATAGTTGGTGGAGGTTATGTACAACCGGATGAAGCTACTACACATTATATTGAACTAATCGACATGTATTCTTATTCTTTAATGTGGTTAAATGAAACGTTTGGTGAATGTGGGCGCCCTAAAGTGGCCTGGAATGTTGATTCATTTGGACACAGTAAAGAGCATTCAAATTTACTTCGTCAGGTAAAAGTGGCATAGCCTGATTTGCCACAACGCATTCGATATGACTCATTTGCCACGAAAAACTAAAAAATATGGCACTAGAACGGAAATTAATTTAACTTAAATTAGTTCAAAAATTTCCCATTTCCACCAAAACAGTTCATTTTTTCAATAAAAATTGTAATTTTTTGAGATTTTCTCTTACATGGCTTGAATTGCTTCAAGAATTAAGCGATTAATGCGACCATGCTCCATTCGTAACACCTCAAGGAATCGATTGAACTAAAGTCACGTTGATTTTCAATTTATTTCGGTTGGCTTCTCGCTTCATAAGTACTATAAAATAAACATAAATTAATGACAAAAATTGAATTTAAAAAATGCAAATCTTACCATTCTACACTTCACTTCTAGCTCTCTCGTGATTATCTGGGAATTTGATGAAACTCAGCTGAAAAGTTGCGCCTATACCCATATAGTGAGATGGCATCCAACTTTTCCGATGAGACTTTGTAACTTATGAGAAATCGGGGTCGAACTATGGGTGACTCACGAAAAATGCCAATTTTACATTTTCCACGATCATTATAGTTATCGAGATAATCGCGTTTGAAGTTGGCGATTTTTGAGACTTGGTTTGAAATTTGAATTTCCCGCCAAGAATTCTAATCAGAGTTTTGGCGGGAAATTCAAATTTCAAACCAAGTCTCAAAAATCGCCATCTTCAAATTATCTCGATAACTATAACGATTCAGAATTTACTGTAAAAACTAAATGCTCGATTTTTCATGAATTTTCCGAATATTATAAATTATGGTAAATTTCGCTAATCTAAAGAGTTTTCAATTTTTTTCGGTATCATCTTCGCTATAACTTCTAGCGTGTACCTCAGATTAAAAACAAACCTGGCCTAAAAGGTATTATACGATTGGATCTAAAACATATCCAAACTTCAGGGTCCGCAACCATTCCTTCGCGAAGATAGCCCAGCACAAACGCAAAAAATCGGGTTTTGGGGGTACCCAATATTCGCATATCTCCTCGAGATAGTTGACTTCAGACCAAAATTTTTATACAGGAAGATTTCTCGACCCCACTTTATATTAGAAACATAAAGTTAGTTTCGATTGAATCCTCAAGGGAAAAAAGATATCGCGGAAAATGTAAAATTGGCATTTTTCGTGAGCCACCCATAGTCCGACCCCGATTTCTCCCAAGTTACAAATTCTCATCGGAAAAGTTGGATGCCATCTTACTATATGGGTATAGGCGCAACTTTCCAGCTGAGTTTCATCGAATTCCCAGATATCGTGTTTCCGGCCCCCCCCCGGTGTCCCTTACAGAAACTGTGTCTTAAGAAGCTTAATGTTCTTCATTTTTGTAAAACCTATAAAATCAAAAAAATTTATAAAACTTGAAAATCACAGGAAAAAAGATATCGTAATAAAAATTTCTATCTTTTTGTGCCTTCTTTTACTTCCATTAAAAATGATCAAAAAACGGATATTACAAAAATGCGATTTTTGCCCAAAAATGCTATTTTTAGACATTTTTTGCCAAAAATCGATTTTTTGGCAAAAAATTAATATTTTATCAAATTTTTTACCTTGGGGCTAAAATGCTTTTTCTGATTTTGAAAATCTTTGAAAAAATATCCATTTTTCGATAAAAATGACAAAAAATAGCGACTTAAAACGGAAAAATTCCGTACTGTACCAAAAAAATCGGAATACGGAACGGAGTTCCAGAGGTAAAAAACGAGGCAGAATTTCAATTCCGCCCCATTATTACTCTAGAGCGATGCGTTCGTGGCAATATGTTCGTGTCAAATGCGTCGTGATGAATGCGTCATGGCAAATGTGTTTGTGTCAAATGCATCATGACAAAAAGGTCCTATCGTGGCAAAGCAGGCTATGGCGTAAAAGTTAATTTGGTGATTATCCTACTACTATAAACGTGTAAATGTCTGTGTATCCAGACGATCTCGGAAACGAATGGAAAAACTGCCGACGCTAAAACTAAAGTTGAGATTCCAGGAATAGTACTACAGCTGACCAAACTGGAAGAAAAGTGGGACAGGTGGAAAACAGTTGTAAAACGACTTCTTTTTGAATAAAATCACCGTTTTAAACCATGCCGAACAATTTCTGATCATTTTTGGAAAATTTTTAAACATCAATTTTTATCAAAAAATAATTACGCAAAAACAAATTGCTCCAGGTAGTATTCGAACCTGAGCCTTCTGCATAGGAAGCGAGAGAAAAACACTGAGCCATTCAATAAACATGATTTTATTGGAATTCAGGCAACTTTTTATTATTTGCAACCAGTGGCGTAACTAGGAGGAACTAGAATGGTTCCCCCCATTTCTGGAAAAATTACAATTTTTTTCTAATGATCCCCCTTATGTTTTTTCCCAACTTTTTTGAAAAAATTTTTCAAAAACAATTATTATTACTTGGGTAACTTTTTTATTTATTCAAGTAAATTTTAAAAAAATATTTAAATCTTATTATTTAAGCCCAAGCCTAGGCTTAAGCCTAGACTTAAGTCTGACAAGGGAAGGTTTTGAATTGATAGTCCAAAGTCTATATAAAAACCTAGCTACAGTAGCGAACAAAAGTCTTGGTGCATTGTACCAAGACTTTTGTTCGCTACAATGCACCAAGACTTTTGTTCGCTACTGTAGAATTAAAGATCATAATCGATTTCATTTGTAAAATTCAAAAATTATCGGCAACGAGTGTACTCAAAAATGCAAATGTACTCATATATGTACTCAAAAATGCGATTCAAAATCAAAAATAGCGTTTTTTAGCGTTTCCATTGAAATCACGTGGGTCCAAAAACACCTTTATTTGACTTCTTTCGTCGAAATTTCGACATTTTCCACCGTTTTTGACTATGGCGAACATTTTCTGATAGTTTTTAAAAAAAGTTAAAATTTTTTGAAAAATTGATTTTTTCGAAAATGTCAAAATTTCGACGAAAGAAGTCAAATAAAGGTGTTTTTGGAGCCCCTTGATTTCAATGGAAACGCTAAAAAACGCTATTTTTGATTTTGAATCGCATTTTTGAGCACATATAAGTGGCCCGTTGCCGATAATTTTTGAATTTTAAAAATAAAATCGACTATGATCTTTAATTCTAGCTAGGTTTTTATATAGACTTTGGACTATCAATTCAAAACCTTCCCTTGTAAGCCTAAGCCTAGACCTAAGTCTAAAACTAGTTGCCCAAATAAATAAAAAAGTTGCGATGCTATTTGAGAATAGGTATCCAATGAAACTTTAGGTATCTAATGAAACTTTGTGTATCCGATGAAACTTTATTAACAAATTCAACGAAGACCAAAAAGAAAAAACGGTACTACTGCAGTTTAGGGGTCCAATCGACTTTTAGGGGTCCGAACAACTTTTAAGGGTCCAATTAATAGTTTAAGGATCGGATCAAATTTTGCTTAGGCCTAGGCTTAAGCTTAGACATAAGTAAGGCCTAGGCTAAAGCCTAGGCCTAAGCAAAATAAGTAAAGCCTAGGCCTAAGCAAAATTTGATCAGACTCTTAAGAGACGATGTCCCGAAATGTCGAACCTGGGGTGGCCATAGTAACGAAAATTCGAATCAATTTTTGAAACCGTGGTATACCCTAGGTTTTCGGGGTCGCTGAACACGAATTTGAAGTCCGTTTTTGAATCTGACTTTTTGGTACCCCTGTACGGTAGGTCGGCCTTTTGAGCTTTAGGTCAAACTTCAAGTGGGCATATCTCTGGCCAGCTAAATCCATATCCAACGATTTTGGTGTCGTTGGACAGCTGGTGAATTCTACTTCATTTTTTGTATATACAACTCCTAGTCAAAA
>OZJO01001510.1:57883-80803 GCA_900406225.1 Acrobeloides nanus
ATTCAGAATTTACTGTAAAAACAAAAAATGCTCCATTTTTCATGAATTTTCCGAATATATATAAATTATGGCAAACTTCGCTAATCTAAAGAATTTTTAAATTTTTGTCGACCTTTTTTTTTTTTTATTTTATTGACTTTTTTAATTTTTTGCTGTGAAATGAATAAAAAGCTTTGTTTAAAATGATAAAAAGTTGCCTGAATTTCAATAAAATTGTGTTTATTAAACGATTAGATCAATGGAAATTTTTCCATTTCTTTTCCACTTTTTCGGAAAAATGGAAAATTTTTTGGAAATTTTCCAATTGGAAAAATTTCCAAATAACAAATCTATTTTAGATGGGTTATGATTTTCACTATTTTTGCCGTGTGCATTATAAAGAGCACAGATTTAGACTACAAAATAGAAGTTCACTTTTTAATTGGCACGTTTCAGATGATGATGGTAAAATTTTAAATTTAAGATAATAAACTGGGACCGAGAGCCTCCGGTGTTCGCTGATTCTCCGAGAATGACTCCGAGAAGTGGGTGGCTCCGCGTGGCGTGTAACCCCGAGCGGTGAGTGTTCCGAGTGGAGACTACGAGTGACGATTCCGAGCGACCTCCAATTAATTTTTTAATTTTTAAATTTTATTCTATTTTTTAATTTTTAAAAATTTAGACCTACACGGCGCACAAAAATGTGTAAAATTTTGAATATCCGTAAAAAAGATTAAAAACATGTAATTAAGACGCATTTTCTGAGAGTATTTAAAGTGGTGGAGCCAGGTCCAAAGTTAAAAGTACTATTTTTCTATTTTATGGTTTAAAAGTAACTTAGTGATGAGTACATATGTGTGCTGCAAGCAAAAAATTCCAAAACTTTTTCTTCGCTGAGATATGGTGTTTCAAAGATGGGTACCTTGGACACATGCATGAAAATGTACCCTAACAGTAAATTCGCTCTAGATCAGTCAGTTTAAAAGATTTTCAAATACGGTTTTTTTATTTGTTTGGTATGATTTCTGGCTACAACTTTTATATAAACTATGTTGGGATCAGACCTATTCTCATAGAGGTATATCAAAATTTTCGATTTTTTACCATATTTTTTATACCACCCAAAATCTAGTAAATCGAGCTTTAAAAAAATTAAGAGGATTCCAGAAAAATTGAACCCGGTTTTTATAAATACAATACCATATCAAAAAAATAAACGCAAATGTAAAAAAATCGAGGAACCTATTTTTGAGAAAATGCTTCATGAAGTTGGAGGGTCAAAAATTAAAAATTCTTTAGATTAGCGAAATTTGCCATAATTTATATATATTCGTAAAATTCATGAAAAATGCATTATTGTTTTTACAGTAAATTCTGAATCGCCACCGTTGTCGAGATAATCGCGTTCGAAGTTGGCGATTTTTTACATTTTTAAATTCCCACCAAACCTTGATAATAAGGGTCTTTGGCGGGTCTAGACTGATCTAGAGCGAATTTACTGTTAGGGTACATTTTCATGCATGTGTCCAAGGTACCCATCTTTGAAACACCATATCTCAGTGAAGAAAAATTTTTGGAATTTTTTGCTTGCAGCACACATATGTACTCATCACTAAGTTACTTTTAAACCATAAAATAGAAAAAATAGTACTTTTAACTTTGGACCTGGCTCCACCACTTTAAATACTCTCAGAAAATGCGTCTTAAGTACTAATAACACTTTACGAAAGAACTCGCAGCAATCCAAGAGCGTTTTAATGACATTCTAGATATTTTTTAATTTTTATTTTTTTATGCAAATATTCTGTTCTTTCAAATATTTTTTACTTTTTATGAAATTTATGTATTAAATCGCCAAAAATATTCAAATATGCACAAGAAAATAGTTCTACTACTATAAACGTGTAATGATTGCCTGTGCGTATGTATGTGTGTCCAAACGATGACGGGTATATTTAAACTGCCAAAGTTAAAACAAAAGTTGTTGGGGACGATGGGAGAAGGCGATTGACATCGAAATCGGAGACAAAAAATTTTTTCACTTTTTACCTAATTTTATTTTATCAATAGTAAAATCTTTCTTATCTACTCTTTTCTTCTCCCCTTGCCCAGAGTGCTCGGTTTCTGGTACTATTCAAATAATAATAAAGAATTTTAATTTAAAAATTTTTTCAATTTTTGACAAATAAGAGTTGAAAATTAACTCTAGCATCTATGTTTTTCAACAACAATATGTTGTAAGCATATTGTTGTTTGCAATGTGCACAGGGTAGAAAACCCAAACCATTGCAATTGCACTTGGAAGCTGGAGGAAAATCCAAATATTCCGCGAGAGTAGCAACTTTAGGTGAACGGTCAGAAATATATCCGGAAGCAAATCATGCATAAGCTATGATTGGTTTGAAACGTTGTGCTGTAAACTGATAATGTACCAATGAATAATTTTCGCAATATTCTCTCGAATAGCCAAAATGTGGTCGGAATATTTTAGACGTGCCTTATCGGATATTTTGCAGAACATGTTCTTAAACAGCTTCCAAGTGCAATTGCAATAGTTTTTTATATAAAAATTGTTTTATTTTTTTTAATTATAAAACGCAAAAATATTTTGATCTAGCCGGGAGTCGAACATGAGCCTATTTGGTTATAAACCAAATGCCCTAATAACCACTCGGCCATTTGTGATGATAAACCATATGATTAATTTTCAACCATAACACTTACGTAAAACATGAAAAAGGCTAAAAAATTTTCCTTGAGGGGTACAGCTTTGATATTGGCGTCATTTTTTTTCTCTCACGAGCCCTATTGTTTGGTATAAGCCATAACGGAATTGGACTTAAGGTGCCGGAGTCAGCACAGACAGACAAACATGGCGTTTAAAGTTTTAGGATTAAAAGACAAAAAACATAATCGGAAAAACCTCTCCGAAAAAATTATGTATTCGAGAAGATCATGGAAATTGGGGCATTTTTTATACGTTAACATCTGAATCGTTTTAGTTGCTGAGATAATTGAGTTTCTTTCCGAATATATAAATTTTCGTGGGGTTTTTCCGAGTTGACTGTTTCTTTAATTAAATTTAGATGCAACATTGTTTTCCGAACACAGTTTTTTATTCGCTCATACTGTACCCCCAGGTTTCTGTTGGGAAGGGAGCCATCATCAAGCTTGTCATGATCAACCTATTATTGAATATGAAAATCAAGGAGCGGTTAATATCGATGGAATAAGAAGACTTTTTATAAAATATATTTTTAAAAGAGTAAGTTGAAAGAATTCAAAACATTAGAAAATAATTTAATTAAGTTAAAAACACAACGACATCGGCATCTTCTTTTTACATTGGGAGATGACTTTACATATGCTGTGGCGGATAGTTATTTTACAAATATTGATAAACTTATTCACCACTTAAATAAAGAAGTAAGATTATTATAACTTTTAATATACAGGGTGATCGTAAAAAAATAGAATTTTACGATTTTTAAGAGAATTTTTTCTAAAAAATTTCAACTTTTTAACTTCTGTCACAATAATCCTTTTGGTGCTTTGAATCAGGGTCAGGGAAACGTTTTTACGCTTCGAGGATGCGCGCAATTGATTCCCCCTCCCCCCTAGAAAAACCTAAGAATCGATGATTTTTTCATAAAAATCTGAAAATGTTTGATTTTCGCTTTAATACAACGATTCCTTCCCTGAATCAGGATCAAGAAAGCGTTTTCAAGGTTTGGAAATGCGCGCAATCGATTCCTCGCATAAAATTACCTCTAGAGAATCACTTGTTAAAAAATTTCTACCCGGCCCTGTTTTGGACTTCCCCTTTAAAAAAGCGCTATTTTTGGAAGGTTGTTGCATGGAAAGATGGTCAGCGAGAAAAATGAAAACATATGTTTGGTCAAAAGCAACCGCATATCTGAGTAAATGGTGCGCTCTTCTTGCAAACAAAAAAGAATCTTCGATCAAACCTCCTTCTTCGACTTTTAGAATTAAAAACAAATCGTAAAAATCAAGATATTTCAGGTTCCAAAATTGTTTTTAATTTTTCTAAGTGTAGAGACGCAAACCTAAAAAATGTAAGATATGTTTGAAAGGTCTTGATCCGAAGATAGTCCATAACCTGACACTTTTGGCCTAAGCCTTGTATAGACAGCGATCAACTAGAATGAATCTGGGTTCCTTAACCTTAGGGGGTTAAAGAATGTTCTTCATGCCATATCTTCACAGGGACCCCACCCTTATTAGTAACATGGGGTATATTTATGCACTACACACCATGCCTTACACGAATGCACTCCAATAGCAGTTATTTTCGAAGTGACCTGTATGAAAACAATGGTTTTTGAATGAGATATTTAATTATGATATTTCTAACATAATTCAATCAAATTACCAATATTTTCATAAGGATTTTTTCCATCACAAAAATTTTTCATAAAAATTGATGTTCTACAAAGTTGTTTGCCGTGATCTCAAGGATTCAATGAGTTATCGCTTAGCCCAAACGGATTTAAAATGATAGCGATATGGTATTTTAAAGTTTGGTCAGATTTTATTTTCCGCAACTGTACCTCAATTGAGCACTAAATACCGTGGCGCTGATAGGCGCTAATTTTTTAGTCAAAATTAAAGGTGCATGTGGAAGATCTAATGGTACTCTTTTAATCCCCAAAGAACAAAAAATGACACTTTTAATTTATTCGATATATGCAAGGAAATCCCTCATTTTGACAATTTTTCGCAAAAATTTAATAACTTTAAAAAGTCAACTCAAAAACAACCAAAATAACGATTATAACAATTAAATCTCTCATCTTCTCACCAAAACACGGATTTTTGGGGTATGGTGCTTCAGGGGGTTAAAATCCCATAAAAAAAATAGATCCGGGAAAAAGTATTATGGCTTTTAATTCTCCAGATATCAATCTATAATTCTTATGTCATAACTCAAAATTGGTAAGTGGGCGATTTTTTTATATTGTGCACGTGGACACCCCCTTCAATACCCATGACGGTCCCTAATCACAAGGCACAAAATTTCCAATTGGTCCTCGAGGTGTTAAATGTATTCATATTTAGTACTCTGGAATAATGAATGTATTTTATTCAACTCCAGGATGTTACTTACAAGCATTGAATGAATTAAAAAATGTTACTGTTGGAGAAAAATATGGAGACTTTTTCCCATACGCATGGAATGAGCATGGATATTGGACTGGATTTTTTACAAGCAAACCAGGAATAAAAGGATTAGTTAGAAAGACCTCATCATTGCTTCAAGTAATCTTGGTGCTTTCAGCTTGCTAGTTGATACTATTTCGGATTAGATAATACTTTTTATAATTCTTTTCGTGTTGATTTCACTGGAATGACTCCTAAGAGTAATTTTAGTAGATTTCTGAAAATCTACGCCTAAGGGATCATTTCCATCAAAATCGACACGAGAAAATTGACTTTATAAAAAGTGTCATCTAATCCGAAATAGTACCTACTAATTTAGTTAAAAAAATAAACATCTTTATATGATTTGGATTTTGGCTAATTCGAGTCATAAAAGCTATAGCCCATCGTCGTCTAAAAAATAAAGGAAAAAATGCAATTTTTGAGGAAAAAATTCAAAATTTTCACTTTAACCCCCACCCCTCCTATCGTGGGTTAGCTCCCGAAAATACCGGCTACATCTATGGGTATAATAATAGTAAAACAATAGAGAAACATTATGGAGTGCCGCTCAGAGATTTCGATTGGAGAGCATGGACCCGTTAACCTAAATAGGCTCTCTTTTCTCATCTCGATATTCCGAGAGCGCCATAGGCACTCGGCCCCGGTACTATTTGTTTTTAGTTAACTAGACAATTACATGGAATCGCATTAACTACTTTGTCTGGAAATTTATCAAAATATATTGAAGAAATAGAAAGTGCCGTTGCTTTATGCATTAGCCACGATGCTATAACGTAAAATAATTTTAAAAAGTGGATTATATAATTACGCTTTAGTGGATCATCAAGGGAAAGAGTAAAAGAGGATTTTATTTATCATTTGATGAAAGGATGGGATGCAGCCGAAAAAATTCTTAACGCTGCAATGCAATCAATTTCTAATGCCTTAAAAAATAATGATGCCGAAATTCCGAGACAAATAATTTGTCGAAAAATAAATGAAAGCGAATGTGAATTTACAAGGTAACCTTTGTATTTTTAATTAGAACTGGGAGACCGAGTGAGTGCCTATAGGCGCTCGTGCGTCATATTAATGGCAATAATAATGTCTAATTTTTAAAAATGTTAATGATATTAATCACATTATAACATGACATTAATGCTGTATTCTATGTTCTGATTATGTTTCTTATCATTTGAATACTGTCTGCAATAGAAAATTTGGCGCCCCCTAAAGAGTCAATTCTAACTGACAGGAGAACCACAAAATCTGCCCGATTCTAATTTTTCCCAAATCAAGTGTAAACGGTTTAAAAAGTATAAAAATGTACAAAATAACAATCTTTCATCCCCATAGACCTTCTTCGATGAGATACGGAAGTAAAAAAAGTAAAAAACAGGAGTAAAGAAACTGTGCAAAAATAAATGTTTCATGACGAGCAGGGTGTTTCAGATGAAATGTACCTATTTTATTTTGACATAGCTTTTTTCTGGAAAATGATTTTGAATTTTCGACTTTTAGAAAATAACGAGCTAATTTGTCCATTTTATGCATGTTTCTTTGTTTTTGAAAATCTTGACTTTAGGCATTGAAACGAAAGTTTGCTATTTGTCTTGAAGGAATTTTTTAAACATTTTTGCGCCAATCGATTCAGTGACCCCAAAAACGGTAGTGTACCAATTTTCGTGAAAAACATATTCTTGGTTTTCGAGTAAAAAAACTTTATTGAGGGACTGGGGTCCGAACCAGCAACGTTCAGACTTGTGCGTGTAAGCTCGCATACACCACAATGTGCATGGACCCGAACGTCGCTGGTTCGAACCCCTGCCCCTCAATAAAGTTTTTTTTACTTGAAAACCAAGAATATGTTTTTCACGAAAATTGGTACACTACCATTTTTGAGGTCACTGAATCGATTGGCGCAAGAATTTTAAAAAAATTCCTTCAGGAAAAAATAACAAATTTTCGTTTCAATGCTCAAAGTCAAGATTTTCAAAAACAAAGAAACATGCATAAAATGAACAAATTAGCTCGTTATTTTCCAAAAATCGGAAATTCAAAATACTTTTCCAGAAAAAAGCTATGTCAAAATAAAATAGGTACATTTCATCTGAAACACCCTGCTCGTCATGAAACATTTGGGAAAAATTAGAAACAAAATTTTTAGATTTTCCGACTCTAAATGACGGATATATAAATGGGCCAAAATCCTGGCTACGCCGTTACCTAATTGAGAATCCCATGAATTTTTTGAATCAGCATAGTCGGAAACCTAGGGTATATAGCAGTTTAAAAATTAACTTTTAGCTTATTACGAAGGTACAATTTTTCAAAAGTTCTTCGATTTGTTTAACACGTGAACAGTTGGTTGTAACTTCAACACATAATACTATCTTCAGCTATGCTGATTACGAATATGCTAAAATAAAATAACTTTACTTGACAGAATTTTGAACTAGTGGCCTTTGAACTTTGGGACATAATGAAAATAGGATGTCTTTAGTAAAATGGGCCTATTTCTTCCTAGGAATCGAATTGAGTGCTCGTCGACCACTCTTGGTGATCCGTGGGAAAAAGCCCTGAATTTTTTGATCGGGTTTTTGACAAAAATCAGCATTTTTGACCCAGTTGTATGGTTTTTAAGCCAAAGATATTTATCACATTTTGTAGCCCAGATTCCCGGAAAATTTTGGTATATTGGATATGATATGTTTATGCTCTAGTTACTAGCTACAAGCCACTTTATTTTTAGAACATGGCTATTTTTCGATTTTTTAGCTTTTCTAACCCCCCAAAACCTATGTTAATTTAATTCTTTTTGCCCAAAAATGAGTTATTTTACCGTTTTGGGCCATGTCGAAGAATTTTCGATCATTTTGGAACAATTTTGAAAAACTTTATTTTTGAGTCCAGATTCGAGATTCAGGTTCAGAGCAAAATTGCCGTTTTTATAATATTTTATCAGATTCATTTTAAGATCGTTTCAAAATGATCGGAAATTCTTTGCCATGGCCCAAAACGATAAAACAACTCTTTTTTGGGCAAAAAGAATTAAATTAACATAGGTTTTGGGGGGTTGGAAAAGCTAAAAAATCGAAAAATAGCCATGTTCTAAAAATAAAGTGGCTTGTAGCTAGTAACTAGTGCATAAACATACCATATCCAATATACCAAAATTTTCCGGGAATCTGGGCTACAAAATGTGATAAATATCTTTGGCTTAAAAACCTCACAGTTGGGTCAAAAATGCTGATCTTTGTCAAAAACCTGATCAAAAAATTCGGGGTTTTTTCAGAGATTTGCGATTAACTTTTTATTAAAACGAAAACTTGCTATAGGTGTTAGACAATAGTTGTAATGCGGATCACCAGATTTCTAAGAGTGGTCGACGAGCACTCAATTCGATTCCTAGAAAGAGATATGCCCATTTTACTAAAGACATCCTAGTTTCATTATGTCCCAAAGTTCAAAGGCCACTAGGTCAAAATTCATTCAAGTAAAGTTTTTTATTTCAGCATATTCGTAATCAGTATAGCTGAAAATAGTATTATGTGTCGAAGTTACAACCAACTGTTCACGTGTTAAACAAATCGAAGAACTTTTGAAAAATTGTACCTTCGTAATAAGCTAAAAGTTAATTTTTACAAAAATCGTCTTTAAACTGCAGCTTTTGAGAATCCTCGCTACACACCTGCGAATTATTAGTTTTTATTTTTGATTATTTTTAAATGCCATTTTTAGAAATCATCTAAAATATTTTGTAACAGTGCATAATGCTAATAGTGCAAATTTAAATACACTTGTAAGATTACCCTTATATCAATATTTGGTAAATAGCATAGAAATATTAGATAGTAGCGGTAATCAAGTTGACTATCAGGTATAAATATTTTAATAGAACCCTAACACTATAAACGTGTAATGTTCGTACGTGTTCGCGATCTCGGGAACGAGTAATTTAA
The DNA here is from genome assembly GCA_900406225.1 of Acrobeloides nanus. Lineage (NCBI taxonomy): Eukaryota > Metazoa > Nematoda > Chromadorea > Rhabditida > Cephalobidae > Acrobeloides > Acrobeloides nanus. The sequence continues at coordinate 66,988 of OZJO01001510.1, forward strand.
AAGCTACTTTCTGTAAAATCGACCCTTGAAATGCACAAACGCCAAAAAGTTCTCCATTTTGTCTAATTTTCACAATATCCCCGTTTTCGACCATGCTGAATCCGAATATGCAAAAATTGAGGCCGGTCGAAAGTCTAGATTTCGAGATCTGGCACCAGGCCCTTTTTTCATCCTTGCATTTTACTCTATTATACTAAAATGGCCATATATCGACGTGGTTAAAGGATCTCAGCATGGTTTTGGTGTCGTTGAATAGCTGAAATCTTAAACTACATCTTTTGTCTCGACTCTATGAGGTCATTTCGCCTTCTTGGAGAAGTTATGACGTAATCTTTAGAAAGTTACATGAAAATTTTAACCTGTAAAATATATTGTTGGGCCTATATATCGACATCGCTGACTCGAAAGTTGTAGGGGACTCTGAAAGAAGAAGACGATCAACATCACTTTATAGAGTATCCCTCAAAAAATTCCCACGACTACGCACAGATGCCCTAGCATGACATATATTGTTCTCTCTGAGTCACCATTCGGAGTTGACGCACGGAGTCATCGCCAGAGGCGCTCAGTCCCTGTTCTCTGGAATAAATAATATAAATCATTTACTACTTCTTTAATATGATAGATTTATTTTAGATATTACCTGTATTTAATAATGACAACCAATTAAATAATTCAAATATCGCCTCCAATGAAATATGTTTTATGGCTGAAATTGATCCTTTAGGTTACAAAACATATTTTGTATTAATCAAACAGAATATTTTGTCTATTTTAAAAAAGTTTGTTTTAAAAAATGCGATTAATCAAGTTTATTTGATATTTAGATTAGAAAAACCTTATCCATGAGTTTTCTTTAAACACATTTTGCGAGAAAATCAAACATTTTTCTTGGATTTTCGTACAGAAAATGTTTTACTATTTTTGCATTATATTTGTCTTTTGTTTTAGTCTTTTCAGGGAAAGATTGAAAAATTACAACGGTCCCTCAATATGATTTTTTCGTAATTTCTCCTAATTAAAAAAATCATAGTTGTCCATAGATGGAAAATACGATTTTGATAAAAAATTATAGAATAAGTTGTCCATCTTTTTGTTATTTGTTTCAAATAACAGTTTTTTTTGTTAAATTCCTGAAATTGTAGTAAAAAAACATTGCCATAGGCACACGGGTGTTCGAATACGTGGAAAAAGCAAGAAAAGTCTGCAGCCATTATTTTTTCGTGTCTGAATCACCTCAAAATCGTATTCTCCACCTATGAAAACCTATGATAGGTCAAAATTTACGAATTCCAGTTTTTCCAAAAACGCCACTTTTTGTGTCAGACAAAAACAAGGGTTTTCGCTAACTTTAAAAATTCATAAAAAATTATAGAATTAGTTTTAATCAAAGATAATAACTAGTTTTTTAGAGCCGTTGTTACTCTATCAAATGCACCAGAACTTATCGCAATTCGACTTAAACTATATTTCTAGTTCATTTTGAATGTGAGCGACTACTGTCTGAAAAACGCAGTTTTTAAAACAAATGCTATTAAAAACTTTAATTCTAAAACTTTTTGCTGTCGTTTGAATAGTGCTTGTTAGCACTAATATGCTCTAGTTAAAACAGTTAGAGTTTTTGAGAACTGAATTAATCTAATCGGTTTTGAAACCATTTTTTCGTTTTTGTCAAAAACTGGTGTTTTCAAAGATGAACTAGTCATACAGTTTAAGTCGAATTGCGATAAGTCCTGGTACATTTATGAGCAACATCGGATCTAAAAAACTATATATTATTCTTGATTAAAATTATCCCAAAATATTTGGCTTTTTGAATCGGGACACCTCAAAAATCCTATTTATTGTGAGTATTGACACAAAAACATAAGTTAAGTTCAAAAAGACTGATTGGATCGTATTCGTCATATATTCTTGCTTACAACTGAAAAAAATTTCATCGAAAACGAGTGAAAAATGCCGATTTTAGATGCATTTTTTGAGCGGCAACAACTTATGATACTATAAATTTTGACTTTTCATAAAAATTTAGCGCATTATGATTTTATGCAAACACATAAATGTTTTCGGCGTACATTGAAGCAACCAAAAAGGTTGCACATGATGTGAGAAATATATTATATTATAAAAAATTTCATATTAAAATCTTTTAATTTAAAGACTTTTGACAAATGACTTTAGGGGGGTCATGCATAGCCTTTATCTTGTGAGTGCTGCAGTGAAAAATTTTTGTCTCCATGGGGATCCAAAATATATTACATAACTTTTCTTAGGCCGAGTACTTTCACGCACAGTAGTTCAGTTGTCAAGATCCGCGCACCCTATGTTGAGCATTCCTTGTTAGACAAAATTTATGGTGTGAAAATTTTTTTCTGTAAGAAACTAACCCCTAAAACCGCTGGCGAGTGTGATACAATGGTGGTATAAAAACCAAACGGTACGCAGCCCCGAGGGGCTGCGTGAAATTTTTGGTTGAAAATTATAAGAGAGACCGTTGAAATTTTGAAAATAATTTTCAACAATTTCAAGCAAAAATATATAGGATCCATTGAAAAAATTAAATTTTTTCAATTTGAAGGCTCGGCATTCCTAACCCTCTAAATGTTCCACTGTATTTATGTATATAAAATTTAGATATGATGAAAATACGATGGCAAATCCTAATTCAATTTCAAATGGAGTAAGCTTTTGAGTAAATTTTACTCTACAGGGTGTTTCAGATGAAACTTATTTAAAAAAATTTTTTTGGCGAAAATTTGCTCAAAAATTGCAAAAGTGCAGTTTTTTGCTACACTGTACATTTTTTGCTATGTTTTTTCATAATTCATATAATTTTTAGCTTATTAAACTCATTTTTGATTCTGAAGGTTATCTTTCCGAGTTTCATGATTTGACAACACAAAAAACCTATCAAATAAAACAAGAATTTTTATATTATCGTGGCTACTTAGCATATGGAGCTACCAACGGTTTACCACCTAGTGGGGTCTATATTTTTAGACCGGTTAACAATACTGTGTTCAATTTTACTCATGTATATGATAAATTAAAGTTATCAATAATAGATGTAAGTAAAAAAGTAGCAAAAATTAAGTCCCTTTTCTTACTTTCCCAGCACACATGTACAAACTTCCCCCAAACCCCAGCCAAATTGGGTGGGGTCGCGCGCAAGCAAAAAATGGGCCCGCGCTGCGCGAGCCGGGCCAAAAAAATACATAATGGTCCCCCTTATGATTTTGTCAAAAATTTTGAAAATTTTGCTCACGCGCGAACTAAAAATGATCTCGCGCGCGAAAAAATCGTAAGGGGGACCCTTATGATTTTTTCCCGATCCAAAATTTTGGGGGAGTGTTTGTACACGTGTGTTTCCCAGTGTTTAATGTTTTTATGAATATATAATTGAAATTTTCAGTTTTAGTTACATTTCTAGGGGAAAATTGTGAAAGAAGCTCGTCAAGTAATTGCACCTTGGGTTAGTCAAATTATTCGATTAGTGCCAAATAAAAAGATTGTAGAATTTGAATGGACTGTCGGCCCTATATCTACAAAGTATTAAAAATAATTAATGCAGAAATTATCTGGGATTGCCAAAGTATCTAGGATCAGAAAATTTTCCAAATTTCGATAATTTTCTTTAAAAATTTTTTCAACTGATGGAAAGTGCAATAAAGGATTTCGTTTTGCCACAAAAATAAAAATTCTGGACAAAAATAGTCATTTTTCTTTAAATGATGCTAAAAATTGCGATTATTTGGCAAAAAATATAAAACTTGATTTTTCCCTAAAAGGATTTTCCTTAAAAGTTGAATTTTTTGCCACAAAAAGTAAAAAAGTAGCAAAAATTAATTGAAATTTTGGCCAAAAAATAACAGGTACCGAGGGAAATTGTTTTCGTTTTTCTCGACAAATATGGTTTGATCTAATAACCCTGTTTAAAGCTCCCATTGGGCTAGTGTTGAATCACATATACGATTCAAGAAACTAGCTCAATGGCGGCTTTTGTATCTAAGGCTATTGAAAGGGGGAAGGACACTTCGGGAAAATAAAAACCTCATTTATTTATTTCCGACCTAATAATACTACATTTAGATATTCTACTTCGAAAGAAGTAATAACTCGCTATACTGTAAAAGGCTTAAAAACAAATGGAGTCTTCTTTACTGACTCAAATGGGAGGCAGTTAATGAAGAGAGTGTAAGCAATTTTCTTGTTAGCCTTGTTAAAGACAGAGAAAAATAATATTTTTATTTGGTCCTCCCCTAAAATTCATATGGTAACGATCATACATGAAAAAAGGAGAGTTTTGCCTCATTTTTCATCAAAAATGACCAAAATTTCCTATTTTTTCACCACTCCTTATGTTTTTGCCCGAAATTTGTGAAATTTCTAATATCTTAATGGTCCCCCATAACGATTTTTCACCTAAAATGACCACAATTTCCTATTTGTTCACCAAAAAGGTCCAAAATTTTCCATTTTTTCTACAAAAATTGTAATTTTCTGAGCACTTTCAGCTTAAAAACAAGCGTTTATCAAAAGAATTTTTGCCTGCGGCACTGGATTTTACTTTGACTAAAGTTTTTCACCAAAATTGTCCAAATTTTTTCATTTTTCAACAAAAAACCCAGATTTAACATTTTTTAAGCCAAAGTTCTTTATTTTCAGAGCATTTTCAACATATAACAAGCATTTTTCAACAAAAAAATTCGTCTGCGGAGTTGGTTTTTGCATAGGCTCAAGAATTTCAACAAAATTTTCGTCGAAAATCGAAAATTTCTGAGCGTTTTCCGCTTAAAAATGAGTGTTTTTCAGCAAAAAAATTTTCGCGCGAGAACATGGATTACTGATTGAAATTTTTTTTTAAACTCAAAAAAATTGCCTTGGTCCCCCTTTTGTTTTTGCCCAAATTTTTAAAAACTTTTCGAAAAAACATAAGGGGAACCAAGGTAAAAAATTTTTTTTGAAAAGGTTCCCCCCTTGTATTTCTTTTATAATTAATTATTATAAAGAAAATTATTTTACCAAATGTGAAGAAGTTGCCTGATTTTCAATAATGTTTGATTCTTGAACGATATATAATTTTAATTTGAAAAAAATTTTTATTTTACTTTGTTTTTTTCTGAAAAAATAGGGTTGTGCCTTTTTTCGAAAAAAAAATTACCACCACTTGGTCATACATGGTCACGATTAAGTCGTGTTAGTGTGCAGTCTTAACAACTACCTCAGTTAGAAGACCAAAGTCAAAAAATTTTTCGGAAAATCGACTTCAATTTCACCCAAAAACACTTGATATATTAATTTTTGGATAGAATAACACACATGTACAAAGGAGGGGGAGTCTTCTCCCCCCCTAACTAATCCGGCAAAAAGGCCAAAAATAGGACCAACCCGGCATCGAAGCGGCCGGGCTGGTTCCTTTTAAAAATCCTAATGGTCCCTCATTATGATTTTTCACCTAAATTTTCCATTTTCCAAAAATCACATCGTAATTTTTTGAGCTTTTTCATTTTAAAAACAAGCATTTTTCAAAAAAATTTTCGCCTGCGGCGCTAGTTTATTTATAGATATAAGGGTTTAGCCAAATAAATTTACGTCGTGCGGAGAACTTTGACCCTGCATCAGAAGGGATGCAGGAAAAAGGATACCAATTCGGCCTCAACAATCCCTCAAAGGCCAAAAATAGGGACCAACTAGACATCAGGAAGACCGGGTTGGTCGCTTAAATCAAAATTTCTTATTTTTTCATTAAAAATGTCCAAAAAGTTCATTTTTTAAACCAAAAATTGTAAATTTTTGTGCATTTTCAGCTTAGAAACAACGATTTTTCATAAAAAATTTTTCCCTGCGACGCTGATTTTTTACTTATAAGATTATGAAATACACTGGCCAGATAGAAATTTTGAGCGAAAAAATTATCTAGGGTGTTTTAGACAGATTAGAAAATTTAAAAAATCAACGCAAAATAAGGGGTATTGAGTTTCAGACAAGGATTTCAATTTTTGGGGAACAGAGTTTTGATTCGAAATGACTTTTAAAAACTTTTCCATGCATAAATCTAAATAAATTCAAATTGGAGTGCACTATGTTCATCTAGGTTCGAACTTTCTAAATATCGTCTCTTAATACCCCCAAATGGGCCAAAATTGGTCAATTTTGTATAAATTTTTTCTAAGTAATAAAGTGAAGAATCAAAATTGCATTGATTTTTTAAAGACGTCCCAACATGCGAGAAACCAAATTTATTAGCAATAAATTTTCCTATAAAAAGTTAGCCTCTCTCAAAGGTACATACCCTATAATAACACACAACCTTATAATCAGTGTTTTGTCAATGACCAATTTTTGGCAATGTCATTTGTCAATGACCAATTTTGGCAATGTCATTGTCAATGATATTGAATATTAAATATCATTGACAATGACATTGCCAAAATTGGTCATTGACAATGACATTGACATTGTCAATGACATTGATATTGACATTGACGTCATTCATAAAATGACAATGACATTGACATGTCAATGTCATTTCAAAAATTTAAATTTCATGTCATTGTCATTGACGTCATAAAAACACTGGACATTGCACTGTTATAGTAGTGTGGTTAAGTTTACAAAATTCATATATCGACCAAAAGATTTTTACATGAAATATTTTTGGTTCAACAATCATGTGTGAATTTCATTTTCTGAATGAATTCTACCTAAGTTTTCATCTTTCAAAAAAATTTTAGCGGATTTTTAATTAAACATATTATAATATTTTAGTAGAAATTATTATCAGCAATATTATAAAAATAATGATAATGAAAGTATATCAAAAAATTATTATCCAATAACTAATAAAGTTCTTATTTCTGATTATAACACTTCTATGGCAATTCTTACTGATCGAGCACAAGGATGTTCTAGTTTAAAAGATGGGCAAATAGAGATCATGGTAAATTTTTGTTGAATAACTATAATAGGGGACTAAGAAGACTAAAAAATTTTTCCAAACATTTTGGACATAAACATAAGGAGCACTTTTGCTTAAAAATTGGTTTGTAAATAAAAATTAAATTTATTGGAAAAATTAAATCTGGATAATTATAGGTGTATAGGGAAAATCATGCATTTCCGGTTAGGGAGAAGCATAAGCTAGGAAAAGAGACTCTGTCCTTTCCCAAGCATAAAAACGATGAAAATATTTTGACTCATTTAGCTTCATCGAAGAGATCTTGCTGACGATATGTTTGGTTGGGGAGAACCCCTTAATGAAACTGGACACGATGGACGAGGGCTAGTGGTGCGTGGAAAACATTGGCTTATTCTGGGAAACAGTCAAGATGTTACTAGGATGCATCGTTCTTTAGCTTTTGAAATGTATCATTCAAATTGGATGACTTTCTCTACTTACGGCTCGAATGAAGAATATCGAAAAAATTTTATTACGAAGGTTTTTTAAATTACAAAATTTATATTAAAACTTTTTAGTTTTCTGGACTAAAAGTGCCGTTACCGCCAAATGTTAATCTAATAACTCTTAAACAATTAAACTTGAACAATATATTAATCAGATTAGAACATATATATCAGAAAAATGAAGACCCCGTTATGTCTCAGGCTGCAACTGTGGATTTGATAAATCTCTTTCCTAATTATCAAATTTCATCAATTCTAGAATTAAATTTGGCTGGCAGTGATTATATAGAAAGTTCAAGTATGTTTCTCAAATTTATCTAGTCATTTGTTAACAGACGTGGGCAAGGGTGTTTGCCACACCCCCTTCTTAGAAAGACGAAATTGCCGAAAAAACATAAGTACCTTTATGGTCCCAGACCACTTCTTATTTTGCCCAACCTTAAAAAATGGTCTTAAGAAGTACTTCTTATTCATAAAGAGGCTTCTTAAGAAGTGTATTTCTTATCCACGAAAAGGCTTCTTAAGAAGTGTGCTTCTTATCCAATAGGCTTCTTATCCAATAGGCTTCTTATTCAAAAGAAGATTTCCTAAGAAGTGTAATTCGTATTCCTAAGAAGGCAAATAAGAAGTGTATTTTTTCAAAATTTTTCCATTTTTTTAAAACAAAAATCGTATATTATAACATTTCCAGCTTAAGAAAACGTCTCTGGAAGATTTTAAATGCTCTGTGAGCAAGGGGAACAATTTTCAAAAAGTACGATCTGAGATTTTGTATAAGAGGAAGTTTTTAGTTATAGTGAGTAATAAAAAAATTCTACTACGACATATTGCGATTCTTTCACTATACCGAAGAAATAGCCAAATTATCCTTTTGCCTAAGCCTAAACAAGGAAAAAAAGCATGCACATTCATAACGCTCTAAAAAATTTATTTATGATTTTTTTCCTTCGGATCTTTTTTATTATTTAGCCCTGTCGTCAGGCTCACTTTATAAAACAAAACTGAACGATATAACTTTTGTCTTTATTTTTTAGACCCATTTATATGATTTTTTCATGATTTTTCATGATTTTGGGGTACCGTGGGAGTTTTATCTTCCGACACTCAAATTAAAAGCTTTTTCAATAAAATCTTTTTTATATGAAAGAGCAACATCAGTTCCACAACTTAAAGACTCGATTTTTTTTCAAACACCTAAACTTAATTTTTTACGGCACAATGAAACTCGTGTATATTTTAATACATAAGATATATATTATAATGCATAAAATTGGCTCTAACTTTTTCAAATCAACGCGAAATGGAATTCTCTCACTCATATAGAGTGTTTTTAACCGGAGAACCGTTTGGTAAACGTTTTAGCGACTAAAAAAATTTCCCTGAGGGGGTACCCCAGGATTTTTGGTAAAAATCCTTTTTTTGTGAAAAATCCTGGGGTATCCCTCTCAAAAAAATTTTTTTAGCCCCTAAAAACATCGCCAATCGATTCTCCGGTTAAAAAAATATACCCGAAAAAAGACTAATTCGCGTTGTTTTGAAAAAATTAGAGCCGATTTTCACCCCGGAGCCCACGATTTTTGATGCATTCATACCGCTCTAAAAAATTTATTTTTTATTCTTTTCTGTTTGCATGAACAGAAGGTGAGGCCAGGAAAAATATTAAAACTTTAAAAAAAATTTTTTAATGCTAAAGTTTATTATTTTGGCATAAATTTTCATAATATATGCGAATAATTCCTGGTTTTGTAATTGTTAAAATTATATAAAATTTATTGGCGTTTATTATATTTTAGATATTTCAAAAATAATCTTAAAACCAATGGAAATCAAAACTTATCGATTGGAACTCAAGCCGAATAAACATATAAAAAATGCTGTTAGTATATCCATTAATAATATTTCTACCCCAAAACTAAAAATAGTTGAAAATAAAAAAGAATTAAACAATTTTATATCAGATTCAACCAAAAACAACTATTTTATCTTGCGTCACATGGTTGGCATTGGTTACATACAAAGAGATAATATAATGATTTATTTATTAATATGTATTTTATCTATATGGGCATCTCTTATATTTTATATACTGTTTAAAAGAAGTTTTAAGACAAACATTTTTAAAAAAATGTTTCAATATAAAAATCAATCTTTATCAAAACACCACCATAATTAGCCGGAAGAAAATATTTATAAGTAATTTAAAATAAAAATCTTAATTTTTATACGGGTAATAAATTCTTTTATTTACAGATCTAAGATTTTATTTATATTACAAACAAAAACTCTGTTGGATATATCTTTCTATTTGTAAAGATATGTCTAGAGACCGCCACATGAAATTTTTTCCGATTTTTTTAAAATTTTGCTAAAAATGTCCAAAATATGTGTAGAAATAATTTTAGAATAAGGTCGTCGGCAAAATATTTACAAGGGAAGAACACCAGATGATGATGCGACTTTAAAAAAATGTACATACTCTTGTAGAGCACCCCTGACTTGGCTTTAATTTTTGTGAAATTATCTGATTATGGTTACACCCCTTTGAGCTAATCAGCTTTGAAAATTTTATTTTTCAAGGCTTTTGTATATATGTATATAACTTTTTGCCAACTATATCTTACATGTACTAAATTGGTAAAGCACTGTCATTTCTTTCTCTATTTGAAGGTTCGAGTCCCGTTACAGTCGATTACTTTTTACATTTTGTTTTTTATATCCTTTAAAAATGTTTAAAAATCGATGCTCAGTTTTCAATTCTTTTAAATTTCCAAATTTAATGCACATTTTTTCAGATTTTGATTAATTGTGCAAAAATATTTCTAACAAAATGCCCATTAATTCAGCTAATGTTGTTGTATTGCTGAAAGAGCATTTTTCTTTCCAAAATTACTGGTGAAGACCGAAAATTAGCAACACATTTCTCACAAAATAAACATTCAATATCCAAATTAGAAGCAGTTGTAGCGGAGATGATTAAATCAATAATATTTTCAGCTAATTTTCTGTTTTCTTCACTAGTAATTTCGGAACAAAAAATACAAGAAAAATGCTCTTTCAGCAATACAACAACATTTCTGGATTAATGGACATTTTCTTAAAAATATTTTTACACAATTAATCAAAATCTGAAAAAATATACTTTAAATTTGGAAATTTAAAAGAATTCATTAAAATTGAAATTTCGACCTCTAGGGATCAAACCCTCCTCATTAGTTATAGGAAAATTTTTGTACAATTTTATATCAGATCCGCCGGTGAAAATTTTGATACCGGGTATTAGTTGTAGGACTTGGTATGTAGAATATGAATATACCCCGTCTACCCAATAAGAGTGGGGTCTCTGTGGAGATATGGCATGAAAAAGACACATTCCTCAACCACGCAGGGATGCCATTTCAAGCAAGGTTTCCTGAGATACCATGAAAATTGAATTGAATTTTCTAATGACTGAGCGATTGTCTCAAAAAATAAATTTCTATTGAATCAAGTCACTTTGCCGGATTCAGTCAATTCTGTTTCTTGAAACGATTGTAAATCATTAGAAAATTCAAAAGAATGAAATTTTTCAATGAAACTTTTCAACCAAATAAAAAAGTTGCTCTTATTTAAATGAAATGAATGATTTTTAATTAAATGAATTTTTTAAAATTTTTTCGTAAACGAATTTAAACAGAAAACTAGTTTTTTAATGCAAAAGAAATTTTAAATGGAAAAGACAAATCAGATATAATTTTTTTGCTGCTCATCGTACGAGCGGCCTTTATTCCTTTAGGCGGCTAATTTTTTGTTGTTTTTGTTTTGTTGAATTTTTTACGGTTTCTGCATAGAGTTCTTGGCTTCCGTTTGGCCGAGCTCGACCAAATGGACCCTATGTATTATTGGAGAGAGGTGCTCGGTCCCCGCTTCTTTTGACTTATTTGATTAATAAATTTTTTATATTATATTGATGAGTTAGAGATGTCAAAAAGTTAGCTTCATTGGGATTTGCTAAATAAAGATTGACGTTCAATTTTCGCTTACAAAATCATTTTATTGTGGAGGATACGTTTATTTAAAGGGAGTGCGATTTGAGGTCACGTTGTGAAAAGTGGGGTTCAAAATAGGGCCGGTAGAAAATTTAAAAAAATTTTTTAACAAGTGACCCCTTAGGGATAATTTTATGCGGGGAGTCGATTGCGCGCACTCCTGAACCTTGAAAACGCTTTCTTGATCTGAATCAGGGAAGGAATCGGTGTATTGAAGCGAAAATCAAACATTTTCGGATTTTTATTAGAAAACCGTCATTTCTTAGGTTTTTCTAGACGGAGAATCGATTGCGCGCACTCTCGAACCTTGTAAACGCTTTCTTGACCCTGATTCAGGGAAAGAATTGATGTTTTGAAGCTTAAATCTGAAAGTGCGATTTTTTTATTTTTCCCTGAATCAGGGTCAAGAAAGCGTTTTTAAGGTTATGAAGTGCGCTCAATCGATTCCTCGCATAAAATTACCCCTAAGGGGTCACTTGTTAAAATAATTTTTTTCCACTTTGCTACTTAAAAAAATTTTATGCAAAAATGACAAAATTTAGCTTATTAACCTATAATACTCCAAAATAGGCTAAATTTTGTCATTTTTGAATAAAATTTTTCTAAGTAGCAAAGTGATGAATCAAAATGGCATTGATTTTTTAAAGATGCTCTATCATGCGAGGATTCTTTCTATAATAAATTTATTTGCAATACATTTTCCTGTAAAAAGTTAGCCGCTCTCAAAGATACATACCTTAAACCCTTTCCCATAAAACAATCATATCTTGAAGAACTCGCACAACTCTACAGAAATTCGTCCCAAATTTTTTTTCTTGCTTTATAACATTCCTTTACATTAGATTTTTAAAATAAACCTATTTTGGAAAAAAATCCAAGCGTGGGCCACGAACTGCACTTTGGCCAAAAAGTTATGCAATTTTGAAGTCGGCTTGCGGAAGCAAGTGGTTCATAAATAGCCTAGGAAAAAATTTCTAAAAGAGATTTCACCTCTATGAAAGCACATAATCTGGTAGAGGAGGCTTCGCTCTAGCTAGTAAAGAAGGAATTAGGTCTTAAATCCTCAAGTCTGAGGAATTAGAGTAAAAAAAACATGTTAATACCCCAAAATGGGCCCAAATGGATCAATTTTGCATAAATTTGTTCTAAGTAATAAAGTGGAGGGTAAAAAATGATAATTTTCAAATTTTGCATAATTTTTTAGCTATGAAAACAAAAAATCACCCTTGGTGATCTTTGAAAAAGTTGTTGCATTTAGGGCTTGGACTCGCTTTGGTGTCAAAGAATAAATATGGGAACCGAGCACCTTCGGTGCTCTGGGAATGCCGTATTACAGTGAAACCTGAAGACCGAGCGACTTGGTGCTCAAGGACTTCAATTTTTTCGAATTTTTAAAAAATTTTTAAAATTTTTTGGCTTAGACTCAGCCTTAGGCTTAGACTTAGCCTTGCGCTTAGGCTTAGACTTAGGCCTAGCCTTAGGCTTAGTCTTGGGCTTAGGCTTAGCCTTGGGCTTAGCCTTAGGCTTGGTTTTGGGCTTAGTTTTGGGCTTAGGCTCAGCCTTAGGCTTAGACTTGGGCTTAGGCTTAGGCCCATCCGTAGGCTTAGGTTTAGCCTTTGTCTACTCAAATAAATATATCCAAATAAATATTTTATCTCCCCAAATAAATATACTCAAATAAATATACTCAGAGAAATATTTTATCTCGCCAAATAAATAAAATATCTCCTCAAATAAATAGGTTCCATATTGTATTCCCTTCTGATAAAATACATAAGGTGAAAAAGCAAAATAAAAAATTGAATTATTTAATTTTTTCAAAGGGGGTACCCTCGTGATTTTGGTGTCGTTTTTCTTCTCTCACCGAGCTCTTTCCAAAGGGGTCATCCAGATATTACGTAATCACTTAGGGGGGGGGAGGGGGTAGCCAAATGATTACGATTGATTACGGGGGTGGAGGTCAATGATTACGTAATCACAATGTATAAAATTTTTCACCAAAATTGTTCAATTTTTCAACAAAAAAAATTATAAACCAGCGACTCAAACGAATTTTTTTTGTAAAAAATTACAATTTTTGTAGAAAAAATGAAAATTTTAGGACCTTTTTGGTGAAAAAATAGAAATTTTGGTCATTTTTGGTGAAAAATCATAATGGGAGATCATTATGATTTTTGAAAAAAATTTTCAAAATATAAGGGGGAACCATTAGGAAAAAATTTTAAGTTTTCCAGAAATGGGGGGGGATCCCCCCCCCCCTCCTAGTTACGCCACTGATTGTAATCATCTTCATCCGTTTTAAATCCAATTTTTATTAAAAATTGATAAATTTAAACAATGATTTAAACAAAATTTTCATCGAAAATTTTTGAGAATTTTACGCTTAA
>OZJO01001511.1:0-16177 GCA_900406225.1 Acrobeloides nanus
ATTGGATAATTTTGGTGTCATTTTGTTCGTCTCATTTAGCTATAAAAAATTGCTACAATGTTCATTTTATGGAAATTTAAAAATTGATGCAAAAATCGATTTATCCGCAAAAAATTCAAAAAAGATTGTGTATTACAACGAAGAGCTTGTAACTAATTCAAAATTTCAAACGCAATTATCTCGAAAACTACAATGATTCAGAACATGTCGTAAAAACAAAAAATGCTCCATTTTTCATGATCTTTTCGAATATATCATTTTTTCATATGGCCTTCGGCACATACGGGTGGGGACATGACTTTAAGAGTTGTCTTAGCTCTTCGATTTTCGATATCGACGGTGATTTCGTTCCAAATAGCAAACTATTTTAATCGTGTCGTTATAAATAGAAACGAACTAACAAGGGACCTTTCAGATCTGCGAACTCTGAATTTTTTTCAAACATAGCTAGAAAAAAAGAGAAAAATACGGAGATTCCGAAAATAATAAGCATTTCATCCTATAGGTATGAAAATTTTTTGCAAATTGCATTACAAAATTGCAAAAAAATAATAAAGTGGCAAAAATAAAAAGTAACTGGATATCGAACCCGAGACCTACGGAGTAAAAGTCAAGAGAGTTAACATTACACTATTAGGTACATGTTGAAAATATGATTAAAATTTTTTATAAAGGAAAAGTTTTTTTGTTATTTTTAATCAATTTTACTCCTTAGGTCTCTGTTTCGATACCTAGTTTCAACTTTTTATTTTTGCCACTTTATTATTTTTTTGCAATTTTGTAATGCAATTTGCGAAACATTTTCATACCTATAGGATGAAATGCTGATTATTTTCGGAATCTCCGTATTTTTCTCTTTTTTTCTAGCTATGGTTGAAAAAAATTCAGAGTTCGCAGATCTGAAAGGTCCCTTGTAAGCTATATCATTTTCGGTAGCATCTTGAAATGTAACAAACATGTTGAAAAACAGGAAAAATATTTTTATTACCCATACAGCAACGAAAACATCAGTCAAACACCCGTAAAAGAAAGATAACATCCGTAAATACCACTAAAACAAAAAACAGCGTTTTACCTTTGATCTATGTTTTCAAAAAATCATGTTTAACATTAACTTGAAAAAACATATTTATTTGGTCAAATTAATTACATTAGTATTAATAACACACATTTTTCTATCTATGCAATTTTATCCCACCGAGCAGGTGAGCCCTTGATCCGTGCTCCATAATTTTTTGTTAATATAAGCTCCAGATTCAGTCCAATACGTTTTATCTCCGACTTGTGACGAGTTCGCATGATTCACTAAAGCACAAAGACAAGCATCGCAGTCTGTCAGCGCCCATGAGAAATACGAAAGATTATTTTTATCTAAAAGCAGCAAATGTTATACTAGGTGTATCCAAAAATTTGAGAACGGGAAGGTCCTCAGATGCAAGACAGACAATTGCAAAGTGAGGGCAAGCAGGGGAGGGACAAGGAGAGAGCTAGAAGCGGCAGCAAATGTTATACTTGGTGTATCCAAAAATTTGAGAAGGAGAGGGTCCAGGCAGATTATATACAAAACAGACAAGTGCAAGGGCCTGCGCAGAGGTGGGACAAGAAGTAGAAGCGGTGGCCGAGGTAGAGGCAGGTCCAGTGCAGAACAAAGATCGGAACAGAAACCGGACAAGATGTGGTGCGGGTGCAGGAGAGGGGCTGGTTATAGAATTTTTTAATTACTCATGAAATCAACAACCTACCAGTAAAATCCCAAAAAGCCCTTGAAACATTATAATTCACAGTTCCATTACCATGGGCATCACAAACTCCATATTCACTTATAAAAACTGGTAAACCCATTGAGATAGCAGTTTCTGCCTTTTGAATACTCGTATTTGGCATATTAGTATAATAATGCATGGTATAAACAATATTGGTATAGTTTAAAGGATCGGCTGCAGCGATATCGACATCTATGTCGGATCTAGGAGTGGCAGCGACAATGATATTGTTGGGATCATTGACACGGATAGCATCTATGATAGCGCTATGATAACTTTTAAGTTGGGCCCAGTCTAGATCCCAAGAGGGTTCGTTATAAAGTTCGTAGAGTATATGAGGGTAGCTGCCGAAGGTAGATGAGATATTGGCAAAGAACTTCACCGCTTCTGCTTGATGGGTTGCAAAGGCATGCCAATCAACAATAACATATAAACCGTTCGCAAGGGCAATTAGAATAACGTTATGGATTTTCTAAAATTTTGAAACTTTTTGTATTAATTTAGTTAGAATGGATCAATGACCGGGACGGGAACATGGAGAAGGATAGGAACAGAGTCCATTTTTGCCATCCAACCAAAATGAATCATGGTTGCTGTACTAAATAGATTCGAAGTCAATAAAACTCACCGCATATTCCTCAGCTGGATTTTTTAAGTATCCGTTGTATTCTACTGCTAGTGGAACACGGATGGCGTTTGCATTCCAATAACATTTTAACTTGTACATCGTTTCATTTGTAAAAAAATGATATCCTTGTGGGTTATCACTGGCATATAAACTCAGCCCTCTTAGATGCACGGGTGTTCCATCTTGCTTTGTAACGTATTTTCCTGCAACAAATGAATATTCGTTCAAAACCCAAACGATCCCATACCTGTAACTTTAAGTTGACCATACGGAGGATTCTGGGAATACCATGCTCCTACAATAGCCGCACACGAAATAACCAAAAACAAAAATTTCATATCGATTAATTCACGTTTCAAACACACTGATAACTCCTTTAAATATATGAAGATTTTATAGGGCGGAACATCTTTCTTCTTTGATGCAGAAATTATTATATCATAGCTTCTGTGTTGATATACAGGGTGCGGCAGAATAAACCGGTCACATGAGAAGTGTGACCGGTCAGAAAAGACTGTGCCTTCTTTTCGTAAAACGACGTAGCAGAGATCGACCTCTATCCAAACGTTCTGTTTTAGCTTCTGCCGTTAACTTTTGGCGCTCCTTGAACCTGAATGATTCATCCTAAACTCTTCATGAAGAATTTACGCACTGATCGGAAATTCTTAGTTTTTTGACCAGCTTTCGTGAAGAGTTTCTTTTGGTCGTTGGATTACTTGAGCATTCCTCGAATTTGTTGACGGTTTTTTGTGGCTCTTGCAGCCCTTTTTCTGCATGTGTAAGAATGAACAAAATAATAGATAAAATGAACATGTTCAGGTGACCGGTTTATTCTGCCGCACTCTGCATATATTAATGGATTTTGTTTGCATGAAAGATCAGTCATTCGAAAGATAAGGGCATACATAGTTAAGGATCTTCGTAGAACAAAAGCGTGACAAAAAGGGTACACAAATATGATTTCTGTATTAAAAGCAATTAGAATGAAGGGACGCAAAAAAAAACTCTGGTATGTGATGTGTGCGATGCACAAGGAGAGTTTCTACATCAAACGTACAGCTCATTAAAATCGATTTAATAGTTTTCCAACGAACATCCATTTTTTATCTTTCGGTTCTGTGATGCTACTAAAATAAAAGTGCGTTTCAAATTATTCTAAGAGTGCAATTTTTAAATCGATTCTTTGATGATATTAATACAGAAAATAGCCTAGACTTAGGCTATTATGTGTATTAATGTTCTAGGCTTAGGCCTATCTGGGTCTATAATTTCTGAAACTTTCATATGCCGGACTTTCAGATACGACGGTAACATATATATTGCACTTAGTCTTGCTTAGTCTTAACTCTTAGACTAAGGCAGAGGCTTTTCTTATGCTTTTTAAAAGTACTGCTTAGGCTTAACGAAGTGGATCGAATAAAGCTTCTGCCAGCGCGTGATTTTTTCTGCACCGCAGGATATTTAAACAAATTTAACCCATTTTTTATAATTTTTTAATCCATTTTAGGGGTATAAAAACTTAGATGAGGGGTACTTTTAGGAGTGTATTTTTTATCCCGACTTGGGACGGGATTGAGTCTGGGAAGGTCGGGATCCGGAACGGGATCGAGTTTCGTTCAAAAATTTCGGGACGGGATGCCAAAAATCCCGAGATTTTCGAGACGGGATCGATCACTACTCTAAAGACCCATAACGCATCGAAAATCCAACAAAAAATTTTCCTCTCCTTTGGACCCATAACGCCTCAAGATGAGTTGTCTCTCTCCATTGTTAATGTATGTTTATGTCTTTTGGTCACACCCTACATTATGCTTTTTGTGCAATGTGTGCTCGTTTTTATACGTCACATGGATAGCTTATCAATATGCTTTTCAATGAAAAAGGTAAAATCTAAGGAATTCAGCTACAATCAATTTTTACGACTAAAATAAGGACAATAGAAAAAAATAAGATTATACTAAAAGTATAAAAAATATTTCGAATAAATATAAAAAATGTGTTTTTCAGCTTAGTTTGGATGATGGAGACGCATAACGAGGAAATTCTGTCTCAAAATATCGGAATAATGGTTGACTAAATGTTTAGCGTTAGCGTAGTTAATAAAATCTTTATTGAGTCGACGTTTCGGAGATTTAGGGTCGCCACTAATTCGTTAGTGGCGACCCTAAATCACCGAGACGTCGACTCAATAAAGATTTTATTAACTACGCTAACGTTTAATATTTGGTCAACCACTATTCTGATATTTTGAAACAGAATCCTAGTTTTCCTTAGATCATCCTAGGTCTCCCTAGGCCTTATTAGGCCTGCCTTGGCCTCCCCTAGATCTTCATAGTTTCATTACATCTTCAAAGGTCTTCCTAATTCTCCTTAGGCCGCCTTAGACATTCCTGGGCCTCCTCAGATTTTCCTAGGTCTGACTGCATATCTGCCAACCTTAAAATTATGCAATTTTTCAGAAATAATAATATTACACTGTTACCGTATAGCCATATTCAAAATATGAACACTTTTTTCGCAGCGCCCTTCGGGACATTTGGGTTGGTCTCTGGAATCTCCACAATTAGATTTTTTACACACACAATCTGCGTCGGAAGTATCATAGGATTTTTTCACCAGCCAAACCTTACATTCAAGGTGCTATCAGGGTTGTTCCGTTACTCCCTCCAAAATCCCTGGAATCATCGCGAGATTTATCAGGTCTTCGCCTTCGTCCCCTATTTCCGCAAATTGGGTGTTCGATCGGTGCTAGTTGTTGGCTTTGGTACTCTTTCGTTGCCGTCTTCTTATCCTGCTCTGAACTCGAGACTTTTTGAGCCTCGGATCATCACTTTTTAAAGTAGCAAGAGTCTTCGCAGTCAGCTACCCCTTATGATTTTTTTTCACTTTTTTCTTTAAAAAATTGATAAAATCATAAGGGTCTCCTTATGTTTGTCCGCCGAGTTGCTCAGAATTGTTGATTTTGAGTTTTAAAATGGTGCTTTTTTTATTTTTTGATTAAAAAAATATTAGTTCGAAGACGCGCCGTTAGGCGCGGAATTTTTTGTTGAGAAAGTTGGTAAAGCTATGCTAGAATTGCTTAAAAATTTGATCTTAATGATCTTTTTTTTAAATAACAAAACTATTTTAATAGTATCGTTATAGATAGAAATGAAAGAAGCTAGATGATTTTTGGTAGCATCTCGAAATGTAAGAAACATGTTGAAAAACAGAAACAATATTTTATTAATCATACAGCAACGAAAACATAAGCTAACACTCATAAAAGAAAGATAAAACCCGTAAATACCAACAAAACAAAAACAATGTTTTACTTTGGTCTATGTTTTCAAAAAACAAATGTTCAAATCTTCACTTGAAAAAACATATTTATTTGGGTTAATTAATTAAAAGTATTAATACACAAATTTTCGATCTATCCAAATTTATCCAACCGAGCAGATGAGCCCTTGATCCGTGCCCCATAATTTTTTGTTAATATAAGCTCCAGATTCAGTCCAATACGTTTTATCTCCGACTTGTGACGAGTTCGCATGATTCACTAAAACACACAGACAAGAATCGCAATCTGTCAGCGCCCATGAGAAATACGAAAGATTATTCTGATCTAAAAGCAGCAAGTGTTATACTAGGTGTATCCAAAAATTTGAGAAGAGGAGGGTCCAGGCAGATCAAATGCAAAACAGACGAGTGCAAGGGCCTGTGCAGGAGAGGGACAAGGAGTAGAAGCGGTGGCAGAGACAGGTCCAGTTTTGAACAAAGATTGGAACAGAAACCGGGCAAGATGTGGTACGGGAGCAGAAGTGACGGAGAGGGGCCGATTATAAGATTTTTTAATTACCCATGAAGTCAAAAACCTACCAGTAAAATCCCAAAAAGCCTTTGAAGCATTATAATTCACAGTACCATTACCATAGGCACTACAAACTCCATATTCACTTATAAAAACTGGTAAGCCCAGTGAGATAGCAGTTTTGGCCTTTTGAATATTCGCATCTGGCAGATTAGTATAATAATGCATGGTATAAACGATATTGGTATAGTTCAAAGGATCGGCTGCAGCGATATCGACATCTTGGTCGGATCTAGGAGTGGCAGCGACAATGATATTGTTGGGATCATTGACACGGATAGCATCTATGATAGCGCTATGATAACTTTTAAGTTGGGTCCAGTCTAGATCCCAAGAGGGTTCGTTATAAAGTTCGTAGAGTATATGAGGGTAGCTGCCGAAGGTAGCTGAGATATTGGCAAAGAACTTCACCGCTTCGGCTTGATGGGTTGCAAAAGCATGCCAATCAACAATAACATATAAACCGTTCGCAAGGGCAATTAAAACAACGTTATGGATTTTCTAAAATTTTGAAACTTTTTGTATTAATTTAGTTATGATGGACCAATGATAGGGGCCGAAACACGGAGAAAGATAGGAACAAATGTCATTAGACACCATTTTTTGCCATTCAACGAAAATGAATTATGATTGCTGTACTAAATAAGCTCGAAGTCAAACTCACAGCATATTCCTCATCTGGGTTTGTTAAGTATCCATTGTTTTCTATTGACATTGGAACACGGATGGCGTTTGCATTCCAATAGCATTTTAGCTTGTACATCGTTTCATTTGTATAAAAAGGATATCCTTGTGGGTTACCACTGACATATAAACTCAGCCCTCTTAGATGCACGGGTGTTCCATCTTGCTTTGTAATGTATTTTCCTGCAACAAATGAATATATCGTTCAAAACCTACACGATCACATACCTGTAACTTTAAGTGGACCATACGGAGGATTCTGGTAATACCATGCTCCTACAATAGTCGCACACGAAATAACCAAAAATAAAAATTTCATATCGTTTAATTCACTTTTCAAACACACTGATAACTTCTTTAATCATATGAAGATTTTATAGGACGAAAGTCTTCTTTGATCCCAAGATTAAAAATATTTATGTATATCATTAATGGAATTTGTTTTGCATGAAAGACCACATGCTTTCGAAAGATAAGAGCATACATTGATCAGGATCTTCGTAGAACAAAAGCGTAACAAAAAGGGTACATAAATATAATTCCTGCATTAAAAGCAGATTAGAATAAAGGGGTGCAAAAAAATCTGGTCCACACATGAACAAAGGGGGGGGGACTGTCCCCCATAACCTATTCGAGGAAAACTTCGTATGGTCATCACGCTTCCGGATTGAAAAATATTAATTAAAAATAACATAAAATTCGATTTTTCATGATTTTTACATCCTCGCCGTGGTCAAAATCTTCCTTTTTTTCATAAATTTAAGCTGTTGTCCGAAGTCTGTTTACTCCTCTTGTTGTTTTTTTCAAAATTCTAGAGCTTCATTAAGTGTAACAAAAACGTAACAAAAGATAAGAAGAGTTCTACATTAAAAGTGCAGCTCATTAAAATCGACTTAACAATGAAAGCTCGTTATAAAACGAGCATCGGATGCTCGTTTTCCAATGAACATCCATTTTTATATGCTTGTAATATCTTAAAAAATTTGTATCAATTTCATGACATTTTTGTTACAATGATATTCTTAAAAAAGAAAACGTCATTTCGTCCAATATTGGTAGCCTCATGTTCCGAAATCACTGAAATAAATTTCTTATCAAAACATGTGAAAATCGTATGAGAAAACCTCTTAATATGTCTCTAAAAACCAATACATAATTTTTACTTTATTATACAATGCTACTCGTTCTTTGCTATAATTACTTGTCCTTTATTCCCTCTAAATCACTCGTTCTCTACCATAAATCAAAAAAAGATTAACAAAGAATGTTAAAAATTTCTTGATAAGAGCTAGATTTTTGGTTCTAATGGAAGCCAAGAGTCCTTGAAATGGAACGAACTGTGGAGTAGCAATTCACTTTAAATATTTGATAGGTGATAGTCTCGTAAACAGACCTTAAGCTTGAAAAGAAGTCAAACTCCGAAACGTCGCTATTATTTCAACTAAACTTATTTTGCTACTTCGCAAGGGAAGCCAAGATCATTCATCAAGGTTTGGATATTCATTTTTTATCGACTTGCTTATTTTAGAATTCTTATTTTGCATTGAGAATGTCGGTCTTGAAATTTGTTTCAATATTATTTTTTATAAATTTGCATATTTGCACCTTTCTTGCAAATACTTGTGCATGGAATGTATGTTTATATTTTATGCTTAAACCTACATTTTAAAGAGGGAAAAAGCCCAAGCCTAAGCATTTGCCTAATCCTTAGTCTGAGCCTAATCCTAAGCCTAAGCCCAACTCAATCTTAAACCCAACCCTAAGCATAAATCTAACAATTATCCTTTTTAGAACTGCCCTTTCTAACCCTATTTCTATGCATAAGCCTAAGCCCAACCCCAAGCCTAAGCATTTGCTTAATCCTTAGCATGAGCCTAATTCTAAGCCTAAGCCCAAGCCTAAGCTCAACTCAAGCTTAAACCCAACACTAAGCATAAACCTAACAATTATCCTTTTAGAACTGCCCTAAATGGAACAATTCTTTAATAAACATCCATTTTATTCCTCACTCTCATACCGATCAAGGTTTCGTCAAAAAATCTGATGACTATTATGTTGGAAGTAAGTAATTTTTTATATTCACTTATACTTTTTTTCAGAAATCAGTGGATACGGGAATTATGATATTGGTGGTGTACAATACATTATAAACAATGTGATAGCCGAGTTGTTGAAGGACCCATCTAGACGGTTTTCATTCTGCGAAACGGGGTTTTTGAAACAATGGTGGGATAATCATAAAGATGCAGAAAGGCAAAAATTGGTGCAACTTGTAGAAACAGGTAAGAATGGCATCTTGGCAAAAATTAGCCATTTTTAGTCAAAAATTATATCAAAAATTGACTCAAAAGTGCATTTTTAGGCTATTTTTGAACTCAAAAATGTCATTTATTGTGCAGAAAATGAGCTCAAATTGTCGGGCTAAAGGGGTGTGGGGTGTTAGAGAGCAAATTTCGATTTTTAAGTTGGCCTAGGCCTATTCTAAGTCTATTTCTATGCATAAGCCTAAGCCTAGGCCTAACCTAGCCCAAGCACCTCTTTTGTCATAAACTCAAAATTTTAGGTCAATTAGAACTGATTGGTGGAGGCTGGGTTCAACCCGACGAAGCAGCTTCTCATTATGTTGACCTTATCGATCAATATACCCTTGGTCTAGGTATCCTTAATCAAACATTTGGTGAGTGTGGACACCCCAAAGTATTGTGGCAAATTGACCCGTTTGGACATAGTAGAGAGCATGCTAACTTGGGAAAAATGGTATTTTAAGTTGAAAATTTAGTTTAAAAGGGGGGAGGGAGGAAATTTACTGCCGATTTTTGCAAAAATTTTCCGCGGTTGGACATAAATGTTCAGAAAAATTTTTTGATAAAAAATTTTTTCGTGATGAAATTTTTTTAAAGAACCAGTCCAATAATTTACAATCATATGAAAAAATGATATATTCGGAAAGATCATGAAAAATGGAGCATTTTTGGTTTTTACGCCATGTTCTGAATCATTGTAGTTTTCGAGATAATTGCGTTTGAATTTGTTACAAGCTCTTCGTTGTAATACACAAACTTTTTTGAATTTTTTGCGNAACAAAATGACACCAAAATTATCCAATTTGAACATTGTTTTGGGTTATTGAAACGAAAACCCTGATTCATGTTTTCGTTTCAATAATCCAAAACAATGTTCAAATTGGATAATTTTGGTGTCATTTTGTTCGCCTCATTTAGCTATAAATATTGCTACAATGTTCATTTTATGAAAATTTAAAACATTGATGCAAAAATCGATTTTTCCGCAAAAAATTCGAAAAAGTTTATGTATTACAGCGAAGAGCTTGTAACAAATTTAAATGCAATTATCTCGAAAACTACAACGATTCAGAACATGCCGTAAAAACAAAAAATGCTCCATTTTTCATGATCTTTCCGAATATATCATTTTTTCATATGGTTGTAAATTACTGGACTGGTCCTTTAAATCGGTCGTAAATTTCCCCTTCTTCAAAGAAAAAAAGTTTTAGATAGGGTATGAATCGTTATTTTTCTCTCGAGAACACTATCTAGAACATAAAATGAGATTGGAGAACAAAAGTTTGGATCTTATATGGCATGTTTCTGATGACAATGGTATTTTGTTTTTTATATTTTCTGAACCATACGTGAACAAAGGGGCTGTCCCCAAGGCCGTAGCATGCACTCAGGGGAATGTCGTCGGAAACAATTTGTTGAGCCTCTTCTTTCCGAGGCTATTTTTTCCCAAAATTTTGAAATTTTTTTTACAAAAATCAAATATCATCCCCTTATGTTTTAACCCAAATTTGTCAATTTTTAGTCAAAATTTGCATATTTTTCATTGGTCAAAAAATGGTCTCCTGAAGCCCATACTGCCCCAAAACCAATCATTCAAACATATTTTCAGACAACAGTATCACAACAACACAATTTTATGATTCGTATGAACCACCGAATGGATTCTGTTTTGATGTAAATTGTGTATATCCACAGAATGATCCGATTGTGGATAACCCAGAAATAGAAAGTTATAATTTAGATACTAAATTAGCCATGTTTATGACTTCAATAAATGAGATTGTAAGTGATAATACGGCTAGTTTTGTTTTCAAAAAAGTTTGTGTATTACAACGAAAAGCTTGTACACAAATTCAAAATTTCAAACGCAATTATCTCGAAAACTACAACGATTCAGAACATGCCAAAAAAACAAAAAATGCTCCATTTTTCATGAACTTTCCGAATATCAACAAAATTGGCAACTTTTTCCCTACTGGACTGGTCCTTTAATCCTACGGAGATACTGAGGGGCGTTTTTTGTTTGACTTAAAAATTTAAAATTGCTATATCTCAGGAACCCTAAATCGTACAGCAATGATTTTGGTATCATTGGAAAGCTTCGTACTTCTCCTACAACTCTTGTAAACATTATTTTTTGAAATAACCACTTCTTTATGAAATTTGAGCGATTTCTGGGCTTTCCAACGGTACCAAAATCATTGTAGTACGATTTAGGTTTCCTTGACCCTGATTCAGGGAAATTAGTATATATTGGATTTTCGCTTCAATACACACATCTATTTCCCTGAATCAGAGTCAAAAAAACGTTTTCACGCTTCGGGAATGCGCGCAATCGATTTTTCGCCTGATTTTACCCCTATATAGGCTGTTTTGGCAAAAAAATTTTCAGAGAATAGTCCCTAATTCTTACCCCCTTTAAAAAAATACATTATTTAGTTACAAACCCAACGCCACAATCATGTTTTGATACTTATGGGAAAAGATTATGCTTATATTGGTGCTAATTTGTGGTATGAAAACATCGACAAGCTCATCTATCATCTCAATCAAAAAGTAATTATCCAACCTTACATGGGCAGAGGTGTTATAATGGACCTATAGGGGGTATAGGTCATCAGCATACATGGACAAGGAGGGAGGGGGGCTACTGTACCCCCCCCCCCCTCTAATTCGTTGTATCGGGGGAAAAATGAATGGACCAATTCGTATTTGGGAAGCCGCCCAGACTGAATTCGTTGTGAAAATTTGTATACGAATTCATAAATCGAGAACGAATTCGTATTTCGACTTTTTCGCCTGTCGACGTTTTTTTTGGTCGACAGTAACCTTTAGGACCAATTCGTATTTTGGGGCCCAGTACCCCCTGCTTGCCCATGTATGGTCATCAGGAATGTCAAATTGAGGGAGAAGAACCCATTTTTTAGGGGGGCACATTTTTTATAAGAACAAAATAAAAAATTACTAAAAAAATTAACTAAAAATGACTTGAAAATAGCGTTTTTGACCAAAAATTAACATTTTTAAACAAAATCGCAAAAAATTTTTCATCTTTTTTTGGGGAGGGACACATTTTTGCCAGGGAGGGGGAGCATTTTTCTCGACATTTGACACCCCTAAATGTCCTATGGGAGGGGTGGGTGGGTCTTTCAAAAAATTATTGATTTTGCTGTTGAGGGTTTTTATCAACATCTGCTCGTGCATGAATATAACTTTCTGTTCTAAAACTTTTTTTAGTCCAACATTACTGCTTTTTACTCTACTCCAAGTTGCTACAATCAAGCTAGGACAGAGCAGCTAAATAGCTTTAATTATACATGGCCTGAAAAATCGGATGACTTTTTCCCGTTGGCTCAAAGAGCATGGTGGGTCCCTGGAACGCAAGATAATACTTCATATTGGACTGGGTTTTATACTAGCAAACCAGCGATGAAGGGATTAACGAGGAAATCTTCCGCTCTGTTACAAGTGAGAAAGTTTTTATAAGCAGTTTAACTCGGAGTAAAAAAAATATGGGAACTGGTGGACTGCCAAGTTAACAAATGCCCGATCTAGTAAGTTAAGCAACGTTGGGCCAACAAGGTCTGAGTTCGAATCCCTCTTGGAACAAAAATTTTTTGCTCAAAATAAAAAGTTGTTACTTACATTCTAATAACAACAGAATTTTATTTTGGGCAAAATTTTTTCGACATGTTTGGGAATTGAATTCAGCATTTGCAGACCAGACGTTGTTTAACGCGGATCCGAATTGAATCCGCTTTTTTTGACCTTCAATGAAATTTTTTGTACAAATTTTAGTTAACCCGTCAAATGAGTTCTTTGGCACTTTTACAAACGGCAAACCAGTTGTCCCAAATAACGCTTTTCGAGAAAGCTATGGGTATAAGTCAACATCATGACGCTGTTACGTAAGTATCTTACAAATCATGAAGAAAAAGGGACACGGGTCATTTGGCTCAAAATTCATTTGGCTCAAATTTCATTTCGGCTCAAATTTCAATTCGAACTATGGCGAAAAATTATGTTTTTATTTTTGATTCTAAAAAAATTGTACACAAAATTCTGATTAGAAAACTGTCCTCCTTTTTTGTTAGAAACTTCATTTTCATGGATTTAGAGCTGTTCAAAGTTGTGATTTTTTGGACGAAATTTGAGCCAAATGAATTTTGAGCCAAGTGACCGTTTACCAGAAAAAGAGAGGAAAAACACATGTACAAACTCCCCCACCCACCCAAATTCGGAAATTTTTTTGTGACAGTTTTTGCGGGCGATAAGCATCACAAGCTGTTGAAATTTTTTTAGCTTTAAAACCTAAAATATTTTTGTTAAAAAATGACATTTTTTGCATCCCAAGTAAAATTTTTAATGAAAATTGAGTTCTTATGACTCCTTTCCCTTGTCCCCTCCTGTTAAAATAATAAGACTTTTAGTGGAACATCGCAAGAAAATGTAACTCAAGACTATATTTATCGTCAAATGAACGGGTGGACAGCAGCTGAACAAGTTTTAAATGTGGCCATTAATGCAATTTCAAATAATTTAAAAAATAATAATGCTTCATTGCCTACTCAGGTCATATGCAGAAATATTAACGAGAGTGAATGTTTTATAACTAGGTAATTATACCGTCCTAACATTCCCGTCTTGCTGAAGTAAAAAATTGTTGAGAGAAGGGGAGGGGGTAAAATCGGGTGAGAGACTTTTGCGCACCGACATTTGCGCACCGAACATTTGCGCATCAGACTTTTGCGCACCAATATTTGCGCACCGACATTTGCGTACCGACATTTGCGCACCGGACATTTGCGCACCGACATTTGCGCCCTGAACTTTATAAAATTTCTGCCTACAAACAAGTTCACACTGTTGTAAGAAAACCGGTGTAAAAGTTAGCTCATGCTTTATTGTGCAAATGCGCAAATGTCGATGCACAAATGTCGATGCGCAAATGTCGATGCGCAAATGTCTGGTGCGCAAATGTCTGGCGCGCAAATGTCCGATGCGCAAATGTCGGTGCGCAAATGTCCGATGCGCAAATGTCTGGTGCGCAAATATGCAGTGCGCAAATGTCGGTGCGCAAAAGTCTCTGACTCGTAAAATCGTACTTTCTCGAAAAAATCATTTGCAACAAAAATTTTCTTCTTGAACAAAATGGAGCTAGTTCACTTTAGAGCCACATTTATGTCAAAAAATATATTTTTTTGAAATTTAAACAATTTTTTTAAATGAAAATTTCGATTGACGAAACGACCCCCTCACTTCTTTACTTGTTCCGAAAAATTTTTATTTTAGCAATAGTAACAATTTTTCTGTTACCGTATATAACTCTTATGGACAAAATCTAAATACTTTGATTAGAATTCCATTATATCAGAGCAATAATATAGAAATCTCTTTATTAGATAGAAATGGAAATCCTGTTTCATACCAAGTTTGTTTTTTAGAATCACTATAATTTAGGGGGTCAGACATGTGGTAAAATCTAAATTTTTTCAAAAAGATTTTAGCAACAATTTAAGGGGTAATCTGAATCTGATACAGGGCTCGTTCTTATAACGCCCAGAATAATTTTTATGGCTTTCAATAAGATTTTTTAGATAATGGACGTGTTTAGCAATACGGGGCAGATAAATAATATGAATATGGCTTCAAAAGAAGTTGTATTTATGGCTGATGTCAAGCCTCTAGGGTTTAAAACTTATTTTGTGTCAGTATCATCTGGAAATAATGTTAAAAATGTGGTTAAAGAGAAAGTAGATTTGGCTAATAATTCGATATCTAATGGAGTAAGTAATATTGATGATAAAAGAGGCCAAAGTCCGTATCCATTCTCGAAAAATTTCTCTTCACTAAAAAATTTTTCTGAGCATTTTTTTGTTCAGAATTTTTTCGAGGATGGGCAAGGATTTTGACTCCTCCTACTTGAACAAAATTTTAGTCAAGCCATAACTTTTTTTAGCTTATCCAACTCGATTTTGACTCTCAAGGCCTTCTTTCAACTTATCACGATCTCATAACCAACAAAACGTTTCCATTAAAACAAGAAATTTTGTATTACCATGGGTATAACGACTCATTCGGTGAACAACCAAGTGGTGCTTATATCTTTAGACCGGAAAATACTACATATAATTTTGCTAATATTAGTTTGTCTATTATAAATGTAAGTTTAAATTATAATCCGGTTCATTCAAGGTAAAAATTATGAAAGTGATGAGGAAAATGTCAAATTAGCAATCGTCCGATCTGGCAAGTTAAGCAACGTTGGACCAATATGAGTGAGCTTGAATCCCACTCATGTCAGAAAATTTACACAACATAAAAATTGCTATTTACGCTTTAATAACAACTTTCCACGTCAATCACAAAATTGTTGACGGGATTAAAACCTTCTTGCCCAACGTTGATGGGATTAAAACCTTCTAGCCCAGCCCTTGCTTGCCCAACGTTGCTTAATTTGGATGCTAACTTTCGCTTTAAAGGACCAGTCTAGTAATTTACAACCATATGAAAAAATGATATATTCGGAAAGATCATGAAAAATGGAGTATTTTTTGTTTTTATGGCATGTTCTGAACTGTTGTAGTTTTCGAGATAATTGCGTTTGAATTTGTTACAAGCTCTTCGCTGTAATACATAAACTTTTTTGAATTTTTTGCGGAAAAATCGATTTTTGCATCAATTTTTAAAATTTTCATAAAATGAAATTGTAGCAATTTTTCATAGCTAAATGAGACGAACAAAATGACACCAAAATTATCCAGTTTGAACATTCTTTTGGGTTATTGAAACGAAAACCCTGATTTATGTTTTCGTTTCAATAACCCAAAACAATGTTCAAATTGGATAATTTTTGTGTCATTTTGTTCGTCTCATTTAGCTATACAAATTGCTACAATGTTCATTTTATGAAAATTTAAAAGATTGATGCAAAAATCGATTTTTC
>OZJO01001511.1:16277-32962 GCA_900406225.1 Acrobeloides nanus
CAAATGTCGGTGCGCAAATGTCGGTGCGCAAATGTCGGTGCGCAAATGTCGGTGCGCAAATGTCGGTGCGCAAATGTCGGTGCGCAAATGTCGGTGCGCAAATGTCGGTGCGCAAATGTCGGTGCGCAAATGTCGGTGCGCAAATGTTGGTGCGCAAAAGTCTCTGACTCGTAAAATCGTACTTTCTCGAAAAAATCATTTGCAACAAAATTTTCTTCTTGAACAAAATGGAGCTAGTTCACTTTAGAGTCACATTTATGTCAAAAAATATATTTTTTTGAAATTTAAACAATTTTTTTAAATGAAAATTTTGATTGACGAAACGACCCCCTCACTTCTTTACTAGTTCCGAAAAATTTTTATTTTAGCAATAGTAACAACTTTTCTGTTACCGTATATAACTCTTATGGACAAAATCTAAATACTTTGATTAGAATTCCATTATATCAGAGCAATAATATAGAAATCTCTTTATTAGATAGAAATGGAAATCCTGTTTCATACCAAGTTTGTTTTTTAGAATCACTATAATTTAGGGGGTCAGATCAGTGGTAAAATCTAAATTTTTTCAAAAAGATTTTAGCAACAATTTAAGGGGGACCCGAATCTGATGCAGGGCTCGTTCTTATAACGCGATGTACTGCGCGGGTTCCAGAGGTGTCCAAAGGCCGCGATTTATTACGACCCAGGCCGAAAAATCGCGGCTCCGGCCCGACCCATGACACCTCTAGCGGGTTCACGCAGTAGAACGTTAGTTCTTTTGAAATTGAACAGGAGTTTGACATCGTGAGCATGACCTAAAACGTAAAAAAGCACAAAAAATAAAATTTTTGCGTTATAAGAGCGCGCATGCATTCTCAAAAAATCTTCTTCACAAAAAATTTTTCCACAAAAATTATTTTGGGCTAGGGGTGTGCACAGAAGGTGATACGACGTACTCTTCGTATTATACATAACATAAAGTCCCAACTGAGTATGGTTTCAGTTGATAGATTATTGCCTACTGCGAAAAATTTCTTATAAAACGATAGATTTGCCACATTTATACATGTTCGGATAACGCCGAAAGCTGGGATAACTTCTTCATTAGCTGTTATCAGAGTCGCTCGGATCTCGGAGGGTATCATTTGTAGTGAATTTTTGATACAAGTAGATTGTTTGATAAGGCTCATCTCCGAGTCTGTATAAAACATCATCTAGAAAATCCGTGTCGAGGTGGTGATAGAACGTTGTCGCGTTGTCTGTGCACATCCCTGGCCCAGAATAATTTTATATGGCTTTCAATTTTTAGATAATGGACGTGTTTAGCAATACGGGGCAGATAAATAATATGAATATGGCTTCAAAAGAAGTTGTGTTTATGGCTGATGTCAAGCCTCTAGGGTTTAATACTTATTTTGTGTCAGTATCATCTGGAAATAATGTTAAAAATGTGGTTGAAGAGAAAGTAGATTTGGCTAGTAATTCGATATCTAATGGAGTAAGTAATATTGATGATAGAAGAGGCCAAAGTTCGTATCCATTCTCGAAAAATTTTTCTGAGCATTTTTGTCCAGAATTTTTTCGAGGATGGGCAAGGATTTTGACTCCTCCTACTTGAACAAAATTTTAGTCAAGCCATAACTTTTTTTAGCTTATTCAACTCGATTTTGACTCTCAAGGCCTTCTTTCAACTTATCACGATCTCATAACCAACAAAACGTTTCCATTAAAACAAGAAATTTTGTATTACCATGGGTATAACGACTCATTCGGTGAACAACCAAGCGGTGCTTATATCTTTAGACCGGAAAATACTACATATAATTTTGCTAATATTAGTTTGTCTATTAAAAATGTAAGTTTAAATTATAATCGGGCTCATTCAAGGTAAAAATTGTGAAAGTGATGAGGAAAATGTTAAATTAGCAATCGTCCGATCTGGCAAGTTAAGCAACGTTGGACCAATATGAGTGAGCTTGAATCCCACTCATGACAAAAAATTTACACAACATAAAAATTGTTATTTACGCTTTAATAACAACTTTCCACGTCAATCACAAAATTGTTGACGGGATTAAAACCTAGCCCTTGCTTGCCCAACGTTGCTTAATTTGGATGCTAACTTTCGCTTTAAAGGACCAGTTCAGTAATTTACAACCATATGAAAAAATGATATATTCGGAAAGATAATGAAAAATGGAGCATTTTTGGTTTTTACGGCATGTTCTGAATCGTTGTAGTTTTTGAGACAATTGCGTTTGAAATTTTGAATTTGTGTACAAGCTCTTCGTTCTAATACACAAACTTTTTTGAATTTTTTGCGAGAAAAACGATTTTTAAAATTTTTATAAAATGAACATTGTAGCAATATTTATAACTAAATGCGACGAACAAAATGACACCATAATTATCCAATTTGAACATTATTTTGGGTTATTGAAACGAAAACATGAATCAGAATTTTCGTTTCAATAACCCAAAACAATGTTCAAATTGGATAATTTTNTTGTTTGTCTCATTTAGCTATACAAATTGCTACAATGTTCATTTTATGAAAATTTAAAAGATTGATGCAAAAATCGATTTTTCCACAAAAAATTTTAAAAAGTTTTGTATTACAACGAAAAGCTTGTAACAAATTCAAACGCAATTATCTCGAAAACTACAACGATTCAGAACATGCCGTAAAAACAAAAAATGCTCCATTTTTCATGATCTTTCCGAATATATCATTTTTTCATATGATTGTAAACTATTGGACTGGTCCTTTAACTCATCATTGACACATTTTTATACACTGTCGTGAGTGAAACCGAGCAACACGTGTAATAGATAAAATTTTAATAAAAATTTAGACTTCATTAGTATCCGAAGCTAGGCAGATAATGTCACCATGGGTTAGTCAAGTGATTAGATTGATACCAAATAAGGCCTATGTGGAATTTGAATGGACGATTGGGCCTATTCCGGCAGAGTAGGGAAATTTTTCATAATAAAATCAAGATAGAATTGAGAAGAAGGGTTAAATTTCGCACTTTTGCGAGTATTTTTAACCAAAATTGAATTTTGGGAGGGGGTAAAATTGAAAAAAATTTAAATTTAAATTTTTTAGCTACAACATTTCTAAAGAAGTTATCACACGGTATACACTCGATAATTTCAACTCAAATGCTACTTTTTGGACAGATGCAAATGGAAGGCAGCTTGTAAAACGAATGTAAGGATGACAAAAAAGTCAAAATTTTGCATTTTTTTACAAAAATTTAAAAAAAAAAATTTTGAAAATTTAAAAAAACTGAAAATTCCGACTTTTTTTTCACTGAGATGATTTTTTGTTGATGCATGTTTTTTTTAGTCGTAACTACAAAGCACTGTATCAATATGATAACACCGAACCGATAGCTGCAAATTATTATCCGGTCGATACCAGAATTTTGATTTCAGACGGGTCTACGACAATGGGGATTCTCACAGATAGGGCGCATGGGGGATCAAGCTTAGTTGATGGACAGATTGAACTTATGGTAAGCGTATTTTAAGGGGGACCATCTTGAAAATGACCAAAAAGGGTCATTTTTTCAAAAAATTTTTTTGCTAGATGGTAGCTGCCCCTGTCACTTTGCAACACCACTGTTTGTAATTCACTGACAGAATCTCATTTTTAGCTTCACCGCCGTCTTTTTTATGACGACTTTCTTGGTGTTAATGAGGCCTTAAATGAACCGGGTCGTGATGGTAAAGGATTGGTGGTTCGAGGAAAACACTGGCTTATCTTAGGAAATGCCAATCAGACTAGTCAAATGCATCGCTCACTAGCTTCTGAAATGTATCACTCACCAGTTTTAACATTTGCTGGAAATATTTCAATGGCGGGATATCAAAACAGTTTTGTTACAGAGGTAATTTTTATGTCTAATTTTAACGCCTTCTAAATAGACGTAGCCCTAGACTTAGTCTTAAGACTAGGCTTAGGCTTAGACTTAGGCCTAGGCTTAGTTTTAAGACTAGGCCTAGGTTTAGTCTTAGAACTAGGCATAAGCTTAGGAGTAGGCGTAGGCTTAGGCTTTAGCCTAGGCTTAGGCTTAAGACTAGGCTTGGGCGTAGCTTAGGCCTAAACTTTAGTTTATCTGTCTGCATTGACTCACACGTCAAATAATTTTTGAATTTTTTATGCGTGAGAGTCACATTAAGATAGCAAGAGGTGTAAATTTTACTTTTTAACAATTTTAGTTTTCTGCCTTGAAACAACCTTTGCCACCAAACATCAATTTGTTAACCCTTAAACCACTCGATCAAGGCAATTTATTGTTACGATTAGAGCATTTCTATTCAAAGAATGAAGATATCAACTTATCACAACCAGCAACTATTGATCTAAACAATCTTTTTTCAACAATAAACATTAGTAAAATCACTGAAATGAGCCTGGCAGCTAACAATTTTGTTGGTGTTTTATGTAAGCCAATTTTTGGGGAAACGAACGGCATAGGTGCTCGGAAAATGGACAAGTGAAGGCCGAACAACGGCTCCCAAACAGCGGAAAGTTGTTTCATAGGCTTCAGAAAGTTGTTTCATAAGCATGTGATAACAGAAACGTAGCTCGAGAAGGGGAAGGACTGAGATAAATGTAAACAGAAAAATAAGATAAATTTTTAGCCAATTCAACAATTACTTTAAACCCAATGGAAATAAAAACTTATATTTTAACGATTGGGACTGTGCCCAACAACCCTACATCGAATCCAACGACTACAGTAAAACCTAATTCGTTAACTTCGACAACAACATCTAATCCGTCAAATACAACAGCACCCAATTCAGGAAACGGGTTAATTGTTTCAATTAACTTGTGTATTTTTTCGTTTATACTTTATTTTTATATGTTAACAAATTAATAAATTAGCTCATTTATCTGGTAATTTATCTAGTATAAAATTTTTAAGATCAAAAGGACTTTGGGGCTACTACGCCTGGGGGACGCGCTTAACAGGAATAAAAATGCCGAAGTAAAAATGTCAAAAAATTTTATAACAAGTAACCCCCTTTGGGTAATTTTATGCGGGGAATCGATTGCTCGCACTCCCGTACCGTGAAAATGCTCCCTGATACAGAAAAAAACTAAAAAATCGCACTTTCAGATTTACGCTTAAAACACCAATCCCTTCCCTGAATCAAGATCAAAGAAGCGTTTTCAAGGTTCGAGAGCGCGCGCAATCGATTTCTCGCATAGAAAAACCTAAGAATCGACGGTTTTCTCATAAAAATCCTAAAATGTTTGATTTTCGCTTCAATACACTGATTCCTTCCCTGAATCAGGGTCAAGGAAGCATTTTTAAGGTTCGGGAGTGCGCGCAATCGATTCCCCGCATAAAATTACCCCTAATAAGTATCTTGTTAAAAATTTTTTTGACATTTTTACTTCAGCATTTTTATTCCTGTTAAGTGCGCCCCCAGGCGTAGTAGCTCCAGGGCTTTTCATAAGTACAGGGTGTCCTAAAATAAATCGATGCGTGTAAGTAAGTAGCCAATAGATTACTTTTCGTATGTAAATACAAAAACGGTTTCATGCTTGTAAGTAAGTAGCCAATGGAGAAATTTTGTACTAGTCCAATGTCCTAAGATTTGAAGAAAAATGCTCGTTGGAAATAGACTGATGAGCAACAGCAAGCATTCGAGAAAGTGAAGTTAACTCTCGAATCTAGCCAATTACTAGCGCATTACGATCCAGAGCAAGAGCTGATTGTTTTCGACTCCCACTTGAAGCAATTTTTTTTTGCGTGATTATTTTTGATAAAAATTGATTTTTCGAAATTTTTTATAAAAATGATCAGAAATTGTTCGGAATGATTTAAAACGGTGATTTTATGCAAAAAGAAGTCGTTTTACAGGTGTTTTCCACCTGTCTGAATATCAAAAACAAGGATTTCCAACTACCCCCCACGGCTGACCAAAATGGAAAAAAAGTGGAACAGGTGGAAAACACCTGTAAACCGACTTCTTTTTGCATAAAATCACCGTTTTAAATCATTCCGAACAATTTCTGATCATTTTTATAAAAAATTTCGAAAAATCAATTTTTATCAAAAATAATCACGCAAAAAAAATTGCTTCAAGTGGGAATCGAACCTGAGCCTTCTGTATAAAAAGCGAGAGTAAAACCACTTAACAAAGTAGCAGATTTATAAATAACTTTTTAAAATTAGCTATGAACTAAGCTTAAAGGGTAGTTGAAAATCCTTGTTTTTGATATTCCGAGAAAATCGACCGGACTTTTTTCAAACCGTCTTCACTAAAGTTGTTATTTATGACCTATTCTAGCATTCTATCGAAATTTTTTTTCGAGTCTTCCGCCTTTTTTGTAGAACCTGGTGTGCAACGCATAAACTTGGACAAGCTGATGCCTTATCCAGGTTAAGTTATGATCCGCGAGAGAAAACTAAGGACGAAGAAATGATTATTGCAAGTATTCAAGCTGATTCCAATTCTAATGCCATCGAGTCCATCAAGTCCTTGTTAATACTACGATTGCTCAAAAATCTCCATTACTTGTTCAAGATATTCGAAATTCTACAAAGTCCTAAGTAAAGTAAGTAAATTTTTGATGGAAAATAGTTGGCCAAATACTAAAGATATTTCTAAACTACCCATTGAAGTCTAAATATCTATCTCTTATGTTTATACATCACCGAGTGCACACATCCAGCCAGTGGCTAATCAACATCTCTTTCTGCCTCACAAGGGACCGATCAGAAGTGACGTATCAGTTTTCCGATGAAACATATACCATCTTGTAGAGCATACCCAAGTTTATTTTTGAACTGATTGATTTAGCTGCGGACGGCGTAATATGAGAGAGTTAGAGACGATTTAACATCGAAAAATGGCGTTATTTAGCGTTTCTGAGGGAAATGAGGGGGCCAAAAAACACCTTTATATGACTTATTTTTTCGCAAAATCTTCATATTTCACCGTTTTTGACTATGCCCAACAATTTCTAAGCGTTTTTGGAATGATTTGAAAAAATTTCCGCAGCTAATCAATCAGTTCAAAAATAAACTTGGGTATGCTCTACAAGATGGTATATCTTTCATCGGAAAACTGATACGCCACTTCTGACCGGTGCCTTGTCAGGGCAGCTCTTTAGTCTTGCCGCTGGCTTACATGTGTGTGCTCGTTCTCAATGTTGTAAGTCAATAAATATAATTCGGGAGCCACAACATCCACAAAATACCGTCCACAAGCGTGTCATTATTCCGAAATTATTACAAGACAAAGTTTTAAAGCAATTGCATAATGCACATCCGAGCATTGAACGCTCGAAAGCGCTTGCTCGTAGATATGTGTAAAAATGTTATCATAGCTTCTGTGCTTATGTATATCACTAATGGAATTTTCTTGCATGAAAGATCACATGCTTTCGAATGATAAGAGCATACATAGATCACGGCGCACAAATTTGTGCCTAAAGTGGCAATATGCACAAAATCAACTAAAAACGATCAATTATAGCTGGAAAAACAGTTTTAAGTATAAAAAAATATTTCCAAGAGTGTGCCCTTAAATTTAAGCACTTTTATTAATGCGAACAAGTATACCCTAAAGAAAACGTTATATCTCAGAGAAAATGTTATGAATTTTAATAATTCTTTTTTTAAAGTTTCTTCTGAATTTTCTCTACAAGTCTAGTCAAAAAATTTTTGAATTAGAGTTAATTTTGGTAGAGAAAAATGAATTCCAAAAAACACATCTTTTTGCAAACTTCTAAGGAGTGCACAGCTTGAACGTTGTTGTTTATGATTTTTGGCTTAAAAGTTGCGTAACAAGTAGGAAAATAAAAGTATAGACTCGGTTTGTCGTTTAAATTTTAAAAATATAAATTTTAATTAAGAAAAACAATTTTTTGGCCGTTTTCTTACAGTTAATATAATAAAAATTTTTGTTTTGATTGAAAGTTTCAAAAGGAGTCAATAGTTTTATTTTCTTATATATTACGTAACTTTTAAGTCCAAAATCATAAAAAATAACAACAGCGTTCAAGCTGCGTACTCCTTAGAAGTTTTCGAACGACGGAAATTTACAAATTTTTCAACCATCTAAATTAACTTGCATTGATGGCTCAGTTGGGAATATAGTTGGTTAACGTTTTTTGCAACCCATGTTCGCGCTGGAGTCCAAATTTTTTTGCACATTGAAATGCAGCAATTATGTATAAGTACTGATTTTTAGCTAGAAACAAAAAGCACATACTTAAAAACTACTTTTTTATGCCTAAAAATGTTTTCCAGCAATAATTAACCATTTTTATTTGATTTTGTGCATATTGCTACTTTGGGCACAAATTTGTGCGTCGTGTAGATAAGGATATTCGTGAAACAAAAGCGTAACAAAAAGGGTACACAAATATAATTACTGCATTAAAAGCAGAATAGAATGAAGGGGTGCAAAAAAATCTGGCCCACACATGAACAAAGGAGGGACTGCCCCCATAACGCCTATTCGAGGAAAACTTCATATGGTCATCACGCTTCCGGACTGAAAAATATTAATTAAAAATAACATAAAATTCGATTCGAGCCTTCATCATGTCATTGCCGACCGAGTTACCCTCTTTCCTTTATTCATGTGTTCTGCTTTGCGCAAGTGGGTCTAGGACTCCATTGCGCAGGGATCGAAATCATGCAGTTTTCATGATTTTTCTGCGTTGTGATAAAAATTAGCCATTTTTATCATTTTGACCTCTGTGCAGAAGTCGAAATTTTACATTTTTATGTAAATTTGAGTAAGCATTGTGCATTTTGTAGATTTGATCAAATCATGCATTTTTCATGATTTTTACCCTTTCGACGTGGTCAAAATCTTTCTTTTTTTTCATAAATTTAATCTGTTGCGCAGGAGTCCGAGGTCCATTTACTCCCCTTGTTGTTTTTTCAAAATTTTCAAATTCCGTTGCAGGAGGGGAAGGTTTTTGCTCCCCTTCTCATTCTTGCCTGAATAAAAGTACGACCCTTTAAAATCGACTTAACAGAACACCCATTCTTAATCTTTTGGTTCTCTGATGCTATTAAAATAAAGTGCATGCCAAATAATTGTAAAAGTACAAAGTCATTAGGGGTCTGTCTAAAATGCAGCAGCGGTAGTTGTCGATTTAAATTTTTTGACGGATTTAGTTTTTTCATGATTACTTATGACCTGAAACGATCATTTTTCTGAGCGGTTCGACGTTCATTTTAGCATGCGCGGTAGTGAAAAACCGCGTTAGCCATCAAAAACAACCCAACACGTCGAACCGCTTCAAAAAATGATCGTTTCAGGTCATAAGTAATAATGAAAAAACTAAATCAGTAAAAAAATCGACAACTATACACAAAACATTGGTGTTAAAAAAATTTGATATCAACGTTTCGCACCAATTTTGGTGTTGGGCGGAACACTAAAATAGTGTTAATTGTTGATATTGAGTCTAAAATTTGGTGTTAATTAATGCAACATCAAAAAATGGTGTTAATTGGATGAATTAAGAGACGATGTCCCGAAATGTCGAACCTGGGGTGGCCATAGTAACGAAAATTCGAATCAATTTTTGAAACCGTGGTATACCCTAGGTTTTCGGGGTCGCTGAACACGAATCTGAAGTCCGTTTTTGAATTCGACTTTATGGTACCCCTGTACGGCAGATCGGTCTTTTGAACTTTAGGTCAAACTTCAATTGGGCATATTCTGTCCAGCTAAATCCATATCTAATGGTTTTGGTGTCGTTGGAAAGCTGATGAATTCTACTTCATTTTTTGTATATACAACTCCTAGTCAAAACTGCGTAGTTTTGGAGATAGAGCAATTTTTCTCANCTCCTAATCAAAACTGCGTAGTTTTGGAGATAGAGCAATTTTTCTCATTTTTTAGGTCCAAAAAAGCACTATTTTCGATCTAACTCCTACGAGTTGTTCGAAGCACTACGCCACCCTTCATTCAAGACTGGTTCGAGAATTCGAGACATCGTCTCTTAACACCAAAATGGTGTTAGTTCTTCAAATTCTTACACCATACGTAATCACAATGTATAAAATTTTTTGTTTCAATTTTTTCGAGAAACCGTTAGCAATTTTTTCAATTTAAAACCAAATAACATTTGTCATATATATCATATTTTTGTTATAAAAATTGTTTATAAGGCTTTGATTTTATTTAAAAAATTTTGCCATTGATTACGTAATCATGGGGGGGGGTAACCAAATGATTACGGTTGATTACAGGGGGAAGGGGGGGGGGGTCAAAAAACCGAAAATTTTGATTACGTAATATCTAGATTACCCCTTTACAAAAATATTGTTAGGACCGCCACTAATTCGTTCGAAAATTTTTGATTTGAATAATTTATCACTAATAGGCGTTCAGAAGCGTCCGAACGCCTATTAGTGATGTTTCCGAACGCAATTAGTGAACTAATGTCCTTTCGGGAGCCGTCCGAACGTATTAGTGGCGGCCCTTACTATTTTTTGTCATCAGATAGCGTAATGTGATCTCCGAGACTTTTTTCGCGGCACGTTTTTCTTCGGCCCAGCGTAGCTCCACAGGAGGGGGTGAGCGAGCGCTGGGGGATTAAATAAAGCGGCGCGAAACGCCCTTCAAAAACGTAACCCTGCGAAATCTTAACGCAGCGCGAGCGAACCCCCTCCGGCGGAGCTGGGCCAAAGAAAAAGCCGCGAAAAATGGCGAGGTCACGCAGTCAAGAGAAAAAATAGTAAAAAAATATTTTTTGTAAATGTGGGAATTGAATACGGCCGAAAAAATCAAAATTTCCGATTTTTTAAAGTTTTTTTCACGAGAAAAAATTTTTTTAAAAAGTTTTAAAAATTTTTTAGGATGTTGAAAAAATGGTGAAAAATTGATTTTTTTTGTTTTCAGTCTGGGGGAATTCTGCATAAATTTATGCAGGCCCCCCCCCCCTCCCCCACACACACAATAGGAGGGAATCCACCGCACATAAATTTAACGGAATTTTACGCACATCTTTGAAATCTCGTAAATTTCCATGTGCGTAAAATCTGTGGGAAAAATCCTCGTGAATAAAATCCGTGTAATGTGTGGTGGATTCCCTCCTATTCCCTCCCCGTCCACTAGGTGGAGGGAAGTGCATTAATCGCTTCAATAAATACGATTTTATTGAAATTCAGGAAACGTAAACCGTCGGAAATGCATTCATCGGAAATATTTCCGACGGTTTGCGCGGACCCTCACGTTTTTGCGTATTATCTTTTTAAAAAAAATTTCTCGCCAAAGATGTACATTTTTTGAACAATTGTCATCGATTTTATGGCGACAATGGTCAGTATATGCCTCAGCCAGCAGCTGTGGGCTGCGCCGCAGCACACATGAAATCATGTAGCGAGCTTTTTCAGCGGCTACAGCGCAGCAGCTATTTGTTACACGCAGCAGCTGGTGTCTGACTTGAGTGAGGTATGGACTGGCCGGCAATGGTACATTTCCCAAGTGACATTTCCAAGCGGACGTTTCCCAAGTGAAGTGCACATTTCCAAATTAAAAATTTGGAAATGTCTCTTGTGATTTTTTACTTGGGAAATGTACCATTGCCGACTGGCCCAATAATAAATTTGAATTTTTGAACCGAAAACTGCTTTTTTGTTACTTCAATTTTATGCTATTTTGAGATTTTTAGAAAATGAAGTGTTTTCAATGCAAAACAATTCACACAAACTTATCTGAATTATAAATTTGTATATTCATTGATTTTCTTTTTAGCATACAAAAGGTGATAGTCGACGTAAAAAAAGCACAAGAAGCGTAGAAGTCGATCAAGAAGTCCACCAAAAAACGCTCATCTATTATTTACGTTAATCCAGTGATTACTCATTTAGTTTTGTGGCTCTAGGATGATTCGGAACGGATTATTCGCAACAGATATAACACGAAATTCGCATATTTGACACATTGATAATCGACTTCGAATAATCCGTTTCGGTTCATTCTAGAACTAGTTTTGTAATTATTTTGGAAAAGTGATATACTCCGTTTTCTGCTGAACGTCAAAAAAAGTTGACGTTCTGAGCATTGAATAAGAAAGTTGTCTTCAATATCCCCTCCCCTTTCAACAAAATAGTAAGGAGGACCCTTATGTTTTTTCCAATTTTTCAGCTGAAATGCTAACTGAGAGAGTGTTGAAACAAATAAGTCCCGGGTCTTATTTTATAGAAAATACGGTATATATAATATTTTTTCCTATTGCCAAACTTTTCCCGGATAAATTTGTCAGAGCATACTCCTCCAAAAATCTTAATTAAAGGGAGACCGAACATCGCGACAAGACCTCCGACAAAAAATTTTTTTCGTGATTTTTTCAGAAATGATCCTTATAGGGATAATTTTATGCGAGAAATCGATTACGCGCATTCCTGAAACATGAAAATGCTTCCTTGACCTTGATCCAGGGAAATAGATGTGTATTGAAGCGAAAATCGAAAAATTTTGAAATCAGTTTGCGCGCATTCTCGAAGCGTAAAAATCAGTTTTGTGCAATTTACATAAATTTACATGTAAATTTATGTAAATTATGTAAAATATGCAAAATCAAATCGAAAACTAGGAATTTAATCAGTGAGCTATATATACCGTCACTGATTAAATTCCTAGTTT
This sequence comes from Acrobeloides nanus, assembly GCA_900406225.1. Taxonomy (NCBI): domain Eukaryota; kingdom Metazoa; phylum Nematoda; class Chromadorea; order Rhabditida; family Cephalobidae; genus Acrobeloides; species Acrobeloides nanus. The sequence goes on from OZJO01001511.1 coordinate 28,908, forward strand.
TCGATTTGATTTTGCATATTTTACATAATTTACAAATCGATTCAGATGGCATTCGAAACCGAGACCATTATACTCGAATTCGAGGAGCACTATCACTGAGCCAAGATCACCTAAAAACACTCAGGAGTCCATTTTTTTCAAAAAATAAATAGGATTTAAAAAAAAATGCAATTTTCTCAGGTTTTCTGAGGTTTTTATCGCCCCGAATAAACTTCACAAAACCCCTAAGAGTAATTTTTCACGAATAATCGAATGAGACCACTCTCGTTTCATGAAAAGTGCAGGAAACCCGAGAAAATGAGATTTATTGAAAATGTTTTGAAAAAATCCCATTTTTTCGAATTTCCTGCGCTTTTCCTGAAACGATGGTTGGCTTATTCGATTCCTTGTGAAAAATTACGCTTAGGGGTTTTGTGAAAAAGAACGTAATATTTATTATTTTTATACAATTAGTAAAAGTGGTACGGGTAGTACTGGTACTACCCTCTAAAAATCATTGCTCCAAGCGTTATTTTATGCGAGAAATCGATTCAGCGCATCACCGAAGCGTTGCAGTAGAAATATAATTTTTAAAGGGCGATGGTCAAGGTTGCTGTCTGGAAATTTATGAATCGCTCAACGTTAACTCTTTCCGTTAACATCATGGTGATAGATTATGCGATAATCATAAATATATAGATGGATTAACGCATTTTGTCGATTTGAGAGTTGTGAATCGCTAAAACCTCTCTCCGAATATATTTGTCATCTAGATCTTAAAGAAAGGTAATCTTTTTTTGAATTTTCAGTTCCAAATACTGGGAGGGTAATGTGTAATAGAATTATTTAAAAATGGCAATTATTAAAGGGGATTTTTATTTCAATAACCCAACTCGATCTTTTAATTTTATATATTTTGGTATATATTTATTCGTCTCATAGAGACAATTAAAATGCTGTAATTGCTTTTTATTTAAATTTAAAATCTTCTTAAAAAATTGTTTTTATTCGAAAAGTCCATTTTTCTTTTTGAAAAGCGTGTTTTGGAAAGTTTTACAATCTATTATAATTCTCGATTAATAGTTAATATTGTAGTATTGATTGATATATCTTGTGAAGAAATTCCTGATCTATGGCGATTCGGATAATGAAAAAATTGCTTGCTAGGAAATGTACGAATTCAGATGCATCGACATATTCGAAAGAATTGAAAAAATATCGTCGTGACAAGAATAAGATCAAAATTTATTTTGGAACGCTCATAAAGAAATATTTTAATGTGTTATGCAAAGAAACAACGTTGTTATTTCTACACAAACTTGTTCCAACTCAAAAAATGACCAATCCATTTTGGTATACAAGACTTGTATAATTTTGTATAATAATTTCATACTTTTATTTTGAGACTTTCATGAATACAGTTTGAGCGAAATAAATAACTTTTTTATAAATAGCTTTTTGTAAAAATTATATTTTCAGATTGAAGCGGATTCAGAGCCAATTTGAGATTAAAATGTGGTTTATTTTTTTAGCAAATCTGTTTCTTAACCATGGCTATTTTATTATTCTATTATTTTTTTATTTATTAGTTTTTTATTTATTTTTATTTTCTATAATTATTTGAGAATTATTTGAGCAGAAAGAGATTATAATTTTTTGTTGTTTTGGGTAATTTTAACAGAAAAGTCGAAATGAATATTGAGGGTTTATTTATATGAAAGTATAATTTTTTTGTTTTAGTTCGAAAATTATAAGTATCATTTTTATTAGAATAATTTATGCCTAATGGTGTCCCAACTATTATGTCTACGGTCGTTAGAACTTCGATTTCTTCTGAATTACAGTAGCGAGCAAAAACCTTTACACTCCTTCGAATTTTGACACATTGAAATTTTTATTTATTATTTTTTGATAAGTTAGACGTCGAATTATCAAAAAATGAGAATTTGGAATTTTTTTTTAATTAAAGCGGGATTGCGGGTGCGAACGCCGGCTAAGAAGCCGTGGATTTCCAAGAAAAACCGTGCTGCTCGGCTCAAATTTGCCAAAGAACACAAAGACTGGACAATCGAGCAGTGGAAGCGTATTTTGTGGAGCGATGAGTCCAAGAACAATCTCTTCGGATCTGACGGCAGGAGGTTTGTTCGGCGCCCTGCCGGAAAAAGATTTCACAAGAACTACATTCGCCCCACCGTTAAGCACAGCGCAAGCGTCATGCCTTGGGCGCATTTTATTACAACGGGGTTGTACCGCTAGTGTGTGTTGGCGACGTCGCGGCCCAGTTCGGGAAGAAGACGATGATGAAGGAGGTGTACAGAGATATTTTGAAAAAGAACTTGCTGCCCTATTGGAAGCGAAATCGGGCTCAATTCGATGTGTTCCAGCAGGATAACGACCCCAAACACACATCGAAGCTCGTGAAGAACTGGTTCCGCCACCCGAGAGTCAATATTCCGGTGATGAAGTGGCCGAGTCAAAGTCCGGACCTGAACAATACATTCACTTTTTAGTACGCATTTTGATGATAACTTCCGGTTCCCAATATAGTTTTTGCTCTCAAGGATGTGGTCGATTTTTTTCTCAGCTATCTTCTTTTTTAAAGCTTTATTTATATTGATATTTTCCAAGGTTTCGGCATCACACTGTTCGACTAAACGTGATTTCTTGAGAGGGGGTTGTAGATTCTCCGATAATATATCGAGAGAGACTGCGATGGAATTAAATTTTTCATCAACTTTCTGAGCTAGCACGTTAATTGCGCATTCGATTTGAAATTGACGAATCATTATTAGAAACTTCGCAAGGTTCACCATGATACATAACTTCACGAAATTCATGCTGCTGCAATTATTAGCACGACCAGGCGAAATTATTACAATCTATTATAAGGCCCTCCTCGATAAATAGGCATCTCGATAAATAGGAAACTACTCAAAATGTCAAATCTCAAAATCCCAAATTATTTAAAAAATGCTAGCGCCTATGCTAGCGCTTCTTCTAGTAGCCCTTGCTGCTAGCAGAAACACTAGCCGAGTCGCTAGAAGTGGCGTTAACCGAGGCGTTAGCAGCGCCTCTTATAGCTCCTCTTCTAGCGCCTCGGCTAGCGTCTCTGTAGCCTAGGCGATTGCAGAGGCGCTAGCAGCATCTCTTCGAACGCCTCTGCAAGTTTGGCAAGGGTACTTTTCCCAAGTGGACATTTCCCAAGTTAGCCTCAAGGCATATTTTTCGGGGCTATTTGCCCCGTGGGTATGTTTTTTGTACCCACGGGGCAATTAGTCCCGAGAAAACATGCGTTGAGGCTAACTTGGGAAATGTCCGCTTGGGAAATGTCTCCTTGCCGCTTGTTTCTTTTAGTGCCTTGGCTGTGCTAGCAAAGGCGCTAGCCGAGGCGCTAAAAGGCACTAACAGAGGCGCTAAAAGAGGAGCTCGAAGAGACGCTGCTAGATCCTCTGCTATTTCCTCGGCTACGAGGCGCTAGCATAGGAACTAGAGGAGGCATTAGCAGAAGCCCTCCGAGACTACTGCTTTTATTAGCCCCTTGGCTAGCGCCTATTCTGCGCTCTGATAGCACCACTTCTAGCGCCTCGGCTAGTCTCTGCTAGCAGAAGAGGCTGCTATCTAGAAGAAGCGCTAGCAGAAGCGCTAGCAGAAGCGCTAGCCGAGAAGAGAGAAGAAGCGCTAACAGAGGCACTAGCAGAGGCGTTATCCGAGGCGTAAGGTGTCCATTTACCTTGTAGGGTGTTCATTTATCGAGGAGGGACTGTATCATTTTAAACTTTTATCGTGATTTTTTACCTTAAACCTTGATGTGGAAATCTCTGTTTGCTACTATGTCCATTTTGGTCACATCGATTGATGCTATATTCAATTGTGTTTTCGAATTCGGCTCAATGTCTAGGGAGATCCATGTGTCTTTATCATTGGAAAATAGAACTTGAAATAGCTCCGGAACTTTAGGCTTTTGACCAGCTTCGCCGAGACTTCCGAATAAGATTACATTTTTTACCTTAAACCTTGATGCGGCAGCATCAATATGGATTCAGTCTAAGCGGCAGCGAGGCGCGCGAAGCGCGCCT
>OZJO01001513.1:0-28879 GCA_900406225.1 Acrobeloides nanus
AATCACATGCACATATTTACTATGGACATCCAAAAATTAAATTAACATTTAGCCAAAAAGAGCGAGAGAAGAAGTTTGTGTTAAGTTTACTAAATTTTCATAATAACTTACGTGTTGTTTCGACAAACATGAGCATTATTCGTAGAGCAAACTTCATTTTCGAGACAATTTTGAATAGCGAACGCCATTAACAAAAGATTAGCTATTATCAATGAAAATAACTGCCTTAAGAACATCCCTCAAGAACATTTCACATGCCTGTCGAAATTTTCTTTTCGGAGCATAAAACCTTTGTTAAGCAGCGTAGCTCGTAGAAAAGAAAATATGACTTAATCGGAAAATAGATGAAAAACGAAATGATATGCCCAGTTTTACTGCGGCTTTAGCGCCTTGTTGTCTGTGTGAGCAGCGGAATAGAAATAGCTTTGATGTATTCAAGGGTGGAAAATAAAAGACCAAAAATTTAGCTAAAAATATATGAATGTTATGTATAAAATTAATTTTATTCAAAGGGTACGATTATTACAGCCCGTTAATTAGATTCAGCTCATTGAGACGATTAAAACGAAGAATATATTGACATTTTTGCTGTCGCACTAACCACTTTCCTATGGCCGAGTGGTTAGTATGACAGGATTTAATGTTATAGGTCGCGTGTTCGATCCTGGCCCGAAATTAGGTCTTCCAATTGCATAAAATTTTGCAAATGCATATTTTTGGTCGTAGGTCATTTTTCTGCTATTTTTTTCANTCCTGGCCCGAAATTAGGTCTTCCAATTGCATAAAATTTTGCAAATGCATATTTTTGGTCGTAGGTCATTTTTCTGCTATTTTTTTCAAGGTGGTATAATATGTATGGCGCTAGTTCATTCCCTGCCGTCGACCATAAACTTTTGCTTTTTTTAGTGTTCCAAATTATCTAATTTTTACCACTAAGGGGTAATTTTAGGCGCGGACACTATGGCGATGTTATTTTTGCATGAAAATTTAAGGAAAATTCATAATTTTTGATTTGATGACAACTCAAAAACGGTTGACGGCGGGGATTGAACCATCGCCATACATATTAAAACAAATTTACATGAAAAATAATAACAGAAAAATGATTGAATGAGATAAATTTTTTTATAAAGTAAAAATATATGCATAAAATATTTTGCAACATGCAAAAACTTGATAATAAATGATTAAAAATAAAGTTAGTCATGGAAATTCGTATCTTTTGACTGCTTATGAGCCAGCTCAGGCGAAGAAAATTTTCAGCTTAGTTGAATTGAACTCATGGCATGTCGGAACAATAAGCGACGAACAAGCGCCGCCTTCGACCTTCTAAGCCAAAATTTGTGAGTACAAGCAAGCATTTGTCTTGACTATATAAATGAATATATGAATGAAAAATTGCAGCACGTTTTGCTTATTGGATATCCAATTAGCGCTCTTTATATCATTACAAATTTGCTGTATACATTTTTTATTTTGTTAAAAAGAGAAAAAAGATATAACAAATTAAAAGCATAGTGAATAAAATAAATGAGCTTGATCCTTATTATCAATCAAGAGAATAAAACTGCTTGAAGAAAAGCCAAGAGAATTTTTAATTGCCGATACCATGATGTCAAAACATTTGGCTGAACACCTGTTGGATTGTTAACGATCTGACTTATTTCTCCCATCTGTTCCAAAAATATATTATACATAAAAAGTAGCAAACTTTTGATAAACACTAGGATTGATGAGATCGAGATTTTTGACGCGAGATCGTGATCCAAAAAAATCGAGATCCAAGAATAAGATCGAGATCAAGATTTTCGAGATCGAGATTCTCGATTTTCTAGATCAAAATTTTTTCAAAAATTTACCTTGGCTCCGAAAAATTTTTCACCAACTTTTTGATCGCCGCGTGGATTAATGCGATAGAGATTTTTGATGATATTTCTTTTCGTTAAAGCAAAAAAGCAGCGGCGCAGGCGACAAAATTTTTAGAAATTTGGGGTTTTCAAGCTGAAAATGCTCAGAAAAAATAATTATAATTAGCTTAGCGAAAAAAATTTCGACTCATGATCGAGATTAGTTCGAGACTTGCTTCGAGATCTCGAAAACGCTAAAAATACCCAATTTCGAGATCAAAATCCTCGAAAGTCTTGTTTTCGAGATCTCGTTAGCCCTAATAAACACTATAAGGCAAGAATTAGCTAAATTATTTCAAAATGAATATAAGACGAAAATTTAGCCTAAGATAAATAGATTTTTGTTACCATGTTTTCAAATTACTTCAATAAATAAAGCCTTTATATTATGAGGCGCGGGCAATTCCCATTTTGGGTCTTAAAGAAATTGCGCTGGCCATATTTTTCTGAGATATTTTATAGCGTTCAAGATTAATCGCATTTTCTAAGGTTTTTGCCGACAACTAAAGCTTATATAGTGAAGAAATAAAAAATAAATTTGAATAGAAAAAAGAAAATTTAGGATGGAGTCCTAATGAATGAAACTTCGGACGATTATGAATTTTTGAATGAGCATCAGCAACTTCATATTGAAGAGGCGCGGGAATCGGATGCCGGAAGATATTCTTGTGTCGCTGAAAATATTCCAGGAAGAGCAGAAAAAGATGTAGTTGTAGAATTATTAAGTATGGCTTTAAAAAGTATTTATCGTTTTAGAAGATCCTGACCCTAGTTTCTTAAATTTTATATAAGTATAGCTTTCATTTATTAAGTTTTGTAGCTTTTAGAAACTAGAGGAGGAATATAAATCATCTTCCTCTATATATCTTCTAAATATCTAACTAATCACATTTTTAGAACAACCAAAAATGTCCGAGGCTAGAAAACATATTGAAGTTCAAGAAAATGAAACACAGACTTTGTCATGTCCTATTGATGACGACTCTGTAACATTCGAATGGTTCGAAAATGGTCAAACTTTAACTATTTCAAATAATTTGCAAGTTAGTATTTTTTTAAATTTTAATNTTGTCATGTCCTATTGATGACGACTCTGTAACATTCGAATGGTTCGAAAATGGTCAAACTTTAACTATTTCAAATAATTTGCAAGTTAGTATTTTTTTAAATTTTAATCTATTTTAAAAATTTAGCTTTCTGCTAGTCGCCAAAAACTTCATATAATGCATGCTCATCCTTCTGATACAGCTACATATTCTTGTGTTGCCGAAAATGCGGCTGGCTCGGATGAAGCCGTATTTGAAGTTTTAGTTTTAGGTAAAAAATTTGCTTGTTATATGTATAACTAAGGATGTTACAGTCATTTTTTGAAAAGGAAGTAACAAATCTCCAAAAATGAAGCACAAAGGACCGTTAAGTGTTAAAAAAGAGGAAAAGCCTCCTTTTTGACACCTTTTCCTCCAGGAAGAAAGGAGGCAGAGGTGTCAAAAAGGAGGCTTTTCCTCCGAAGGCGTTGTAACATCCATATTAGTGCCTAGGATTTTTTCATGGGGGGGGGAGGAGGGTACAAGATCCCGACCATAGTTTTGGTCAAAAACATAAGTGGAAACCCTTTGAATTGTTTAAAATTTTTTTGGCCCTTAGAAAGGGATACATATACTCCCTCCCAGTGTCGTAGGCAAAAGGGTCAGCTATGGGATACTTACCCAAAAAGGCCAATTTCTCCCAAAAACATAAGAGGAGATCCTTATGTTTAGAGATTTTTTAAATTTTAGCCCACTAGGGAGGGCACCTGCACCCTTGCCCTTGTCTATGCCACTGCCCCCTCTCCACTCGGAATGGCACTGATCCCTATGTATAACAAAATTTATAGTACCTCCTTCAATCAATGGACCTTCATTTAAAACAATTGATAGCGTATTAAATCAAGAAATTTCAATTCAATGTCAAACAAGCGGAATTCCGCCTCCACAAATTGAATGGCTTTTCGATGGAAAGCGACTTTATCCAACTGATTCAATTCAGGTTTTTATTTAAAACATATGCATAACATAAAATTTAGATTCTTGAAAATGGAGCAACTCTTAAAATTAATGCCATACAAAGTTCTCAAGAAGGACGCTACACATGTTTAGCTACAAATAAAGTTGGTAAAACAGAAGTTGATACATTTGTGCAAGTCACAGGTATATATTTGTGTTTAACAAGTTATACAGGCATTTTTTAGAACCTCCAAGTATCAAGCAAGGTCCAACAGAGCTTAAAGTGATAGAAGGACAAGGTCAAACCATTCCTTGTGAAGTTTCTGGAGCACCACCTCCAAAAGTAGAATGGAAAAAGAATGGAGAACCCGTAGACGTGATGTTAAGCCATTCTTCAGCTAACAATCATTATATCCATATTCGTGATGCAAAGACAACCGATTCCGGAAGATATACATGTATTGCAACAAATAGAGCTGGAGAGACTAGGCAAAACATCCAGCTGAACGTTTTAGGTTAATTAAAAATAAAATTTTAATCAAACAGAAAACTTTAGTTCCTCCAACAATTCTAGAAGGAGAAAGAGTGCTTAAAGTAACTGAAGTTGCTGAATTAGCATTAGATTGTTATGCCAGAGGTGTACCTCCGCCAAAAATTACTTGGCGAAAAGAAGGAAAACCTCTAAATATAGAAGAAAATCGTTTGATTCTCACGAATGTATCCGCTAACGATGCAGGACGTTTTACTTGTGAAGCTAGGAATGAGGCTGGATCAGCTTTTGTTGACTTTGCAGTTGATGTTTTGATTAAACCAAAAATGAAAGTATATGCCAAAGATGTCAGAGTCGTTGAAGGCGAACGGGCTAGATTAGAATGCAAGGCTGAAGGAAATCCAATTCCAACTATCAGGTATAATACATTGCGGGGGGATGGCATAGGTAAGGAGGAGGATAGCCCTGGTATGTATTCCCTCCCTCAAATGAGCCGAAGGCCCTAAAAACATAATACCCCTTCCCTATGCAACTTGTACCCACAGTACTAGACTTTTCTTAAACCTTGTTGGGAAATGCCATATGACTTAAAAGCATTTAGGTGGATGAGAGGAGGTCGACCGATAACAGATATGGAAAACTATATACTTTCACCTCGTGGAGAGAATCTTCTTATATTAAAATCTAAACGTACAGATGCTGGAGATTATTCATGCATTGTCAAAAACTCGGCTGGTGAAACTGAAGCACCTTTCACAGTTACCGTACTAACGGCACCACATATTGATGAACCTATAGATCAAAATCCCAGAATAGTTCACAATACTGAAGTTGTGCTAAGATGTCCAGTGTTAGGAAATCCCACTCCTGTTGTTACTTGGAAGAGAGAAGGCGAACCAATTTCTGATCCTAGATTTATTACTGAAGAAGGATTTACTGATCTTATAATCAAAGAAGCCAAGACCACTGATGCTGGACGTTACACATGTCACGCAGAAAATGAAGTGAACATATTAGACACTGACTATCAACTTGAAATTATTGCACCTCCTAAATTTGGTGCTGAAGGACAAAAGATTTATGAAGTTCTTCAAGGAGAACCTGTTACTATGACGTGTCCAGTTGAAGCTTCACCTGTTCCAGAGTTTGATTGGTATCGCGGTGGTGATCCTATCCATTTAACAAATAACTTGGAAATTTCATCTGATGGACAAAAGATAACAGTTAAGAATGCATCACTTTTGGATGGAGGAAAGTATACATGTAAAGCTACAAATGTAGCCGGATCAACTGAAATTGATCTAAGTTTACGAGTATTGATACCGCCTAAAATTGATGAATCCAATATGATTCATAACCCATTAGCTATACTTGGAAGGACTATTTATATTGAATGTCCTGTAACAGGCATTCCACAACCCAGTGTTATTTGGACAAGAGATGGCGTTCCGGTTAATATAAGACCAGAAAAATATATTGTCGACCAGGTTTTTTAAATATATTTATAAGTGTATTGATATTTAGGGAAACCAAACATTCGGTGTTAAAAATGTGCAGCTTTCTGATCAAGGAAAGTATGCGTGCGTAGTTGAAAACAAAGGAGGTCGAGCTCAGGAAGAGTTTAATATTGAAGTTTTAAGTGAGAAATTTAATTTTTTTAACACTCGGATGGTCATGGTTGCGTTGTGTATCATTTTGGAGAGAATTTCATGCTGATTACGAATCCGCAAAAAATTGAAAAAAGTTCTCTACGGGTGGTCTTGGACTCTATCTTTGAGTACCCAGATTCGTAATCAGCATGAAATTCTCTTCAAAAAGATACACAACGCAACCATGACTATCCGAGTGTTAAAGAATTTTTTAGGCCCACCTCAAATGGAAACTAATGAAATTCAAAAGGTGACAAAACGAGAGGGAGAACCAGTCACATTGATTTGTCCAATAAAGTCATTGGTTTCAGACCCAAGTGCAGGTTTACATATAGGGTGGGTTAAAGATAGTAGACCAATTGATACAACTGAAATTACAAACTATCAGGTAAAATTGATAATTTAAAGGGCCAGTCCGAATAGAAAAAAGTTGCCCTTTTGCTGATATTCGGAAAGTTCATGAAAATGAAGCATTTTTTGTTTTTACGGCATGTTCTGAATCGCTAACGGTTTCGAGATAATCGCGTATAAAGTTGGCAAAATTTGAAATTTGTTTATTACAACGAAAACATGTACGTGCATGTTTCTACTATAATATTTAACTTGCATCAATTAAAAGTTGTTTATTGAAGCAATTATCAGATAATTTTGAATAATCGCTTCAATAAACAACCTTTAATTTATATAGGTTAAAATTTTCTGTAGAAACATATTTTCGTTGTAATACACAGATGCCAATTTCACACTCGATTATTTCGAGACCGTTAGCGATTCAGGACTTCTCTCCAAATATCAGCAAAAAGGGCAACTTTTTCCGCTCGGACTGCTTCTTTAAGCAGTTCTCTTTTTTTAGATATCAAGCGAAGGTCGCCGACTTTATATAACTACTACTACACTCAAAGATGCTGGAAGATATGATTGTGTTGCCACAAATCGTGCTGGACAGACAAGTCTAAGTTTTAATGTGGAAATTCTATGTACGAATTTAGCTACAAATTTATGTAGAGAACTAGAAAATCATCACATTGAGCAATATCGTCGCGAATATGAGCGACGAAATCAAGCAACTAAATTAAGAAATTTCCAATCAACTATAAAGCTAGCCCCTTCTGATTCTAAAAATTCTCTAAGAATCAACATACCCCGAGCTCGTTTAAACACTTATAATTACAGCGACTATTCCATAACTATCGGATACTTATTAAGTACTCCAAAACCATTCGGCGCTCCTTATTTGCATGCTACTCAGTTTAAAGAAAAATACTATCCAAAAAAGGATCGCTCATATAGATATTTTCTAACCAAACCAGAAAATGTTACCTCTCCATGGTCTAAACTAAAAAATGTAACGCAATATTCCGATAATGTCTACATTCAAAATGTAAAGGCAAATGTTGTTCCTATAAAAAACCCTAGACATTGGGTTAAATCTAATCGTTTCAAAAAATTTCGAAGAAAGTCTAAACATCAAAACTATACTCAAATTTTAAATAGTCTTGTTGAGATTTGATCTTTTGTTGACTGTTTCTAAAGATCTCTATGTATCAAAGATTTACGGTTTTGTGCTACTGTCTATGTGCCTATTATTGATTGTTTATATTTTGCATGAGATTATGGATAATTTGTCTGAATAAAATGTTATTTTATAGGCATTTCCCGCTAAGATTTCAATCAAGACAGCGCCCTGGTGCAGGAACAAACGTTGCAAAATTCATCTTAACGATAGGATTGGATTCCGGAGATCGAAATTTTGTTTTTAAAAAATTTTTAAAACAAACCCCTCTTAAAGGACCACTCCACTAGGAAAAAACCATATATAAAAATAATATAATCAGAAAGATCATGAAAAATGGAGAATTTTTCGTTTTTATGACAACCTCTGGTTGTTGTAATTTTCGAGATAATTGCGTTTGAAATTTGAATCTGTGTTCATGTTTTCGCTGTAATATAAACTTTTTTGAATTTTTTGTATATATAATCAAATTTCAGTGTTAATATCTTTACTATTGTAAATTATGAATTGTTAACGATTAAAAATAAGTACTGGGAGCCGAGTGCTCCACTCTGGGGGGGGGTGTGACTCATAGCGACACTCCCCGTTAAAAATGTATTAGTTATTACTGATACTTTTTTTAAAAGTTTAAAAAAAGTTGTGTATTACAACGAAAACATGAACACAAATTCAAATTTCAAACGCAATTATCTCGAAAACTACAACGGTTCATAGGTTGTCGTAAAAACGAAAAATGCTCCATTTTCACGATTTTTTCAAATATATTATTTTATATAGGGTTTTAAGTAGTCCTTTAAAAATTTTAAACTACCATTAGTTTTCATGTTTGACTATTGGGACCCTACACAGATGTTGATATCTCTAGTAGATATCTCCATCTGTATAAGGTCTCACATAAGTCAAAATTGAAAATAATAATAGGATAAATTTGTCAAGTAATTTTAATGGTAGATTGTTTTTGCAACTTTTTCGTTAGATAAAAATAAATTTCATCCTCCGGATCGAACCTTCCTCTTTTAAGATGAATTTTGAGACATTTTATCCTGTTCCAACGGGTCTAAACTTTTTTTGTTGAAATCTTGGCGGAAAATGACTTATATGTTGCATGAACTGAACATTAGAGTGTTATTTTAAACAGCATGGAATTTTATATATGTATATAAAAGCGAGTATTTTTAAAATAATTATCCTCAAATCACAGATAAAACACAAATTTATTTATTTATGTTTTATTGGTTTTAGCTAAACCCAAGATCGATAAAAGCAGAAACGATCCTAATCCTCATGTTGTTCAAGGACGACCTTTTACCTTATGGTGTCCAGCATCTGGACACCCATTTCCAACTGTCAAATGGTTCAAAAATGGAGTCCTGGTTGATCCATCTAAGCATAGAGATCAATGGAGGCTGCTAGATAAAGGCCAGGGGTTGGAAATAATGTCTGCTAAGACTTCAGATAAAGGCGTATGGACATGCATAGCTGAAAATGATGCTGGAACTACTGAAGAAGAAATAAATTTAGATGTTTGGGGTATGCTTACAGTGTTTTCTCTAAAATAAACCCCGGGGCTTATTTTTCCAACCCCTCCAAGGAGGACGTTATTTTGGGTTTTTTTGGCTTTATAAATCCCCTCTGACAAGGGACACTCACAAGGTGTAAGTACCAGATTTTTATCTTTTCATATAGAATGATCGTAGAGGCCAGTATAAGGTAATTAGAAATCGAATTAGGTGCCAATGGGCCTTCTATGACGGGTCCGGGTAAAAGGCGATGCCTATAAAAAACTGTCAGAATGGTGTTCTTAAATATTTTGTTCCAAAAATAGTTTCTATATAATGCCTATCAGCTATTTTTGAGTCAAAAATAAAAATCGGTACCTGGAGTGTAAAAGGCGATACCGTGGGGTGTAAAAAACGGTACCTAGGTGGTACCTGTTGAAAATCGTCAGAAATGCTAGCTTACTATTAGATATTGCCTATTAACTAATTTTTAGGCCAATATTTTGTGCCAAAAATAGTTTCTAGACAAGTTATAATGCTAATATAACATTTCTGATGATTTTTGACAGGTACTTTTACACTACTGATGGATGTAAAAGGCGGTACCTGCCAAAAATCGTCAGAAATGCCATTTTACCGTAGATATTGTATAGAAACTATTTTTGGCACCAAAATAGTGGCCTAAAAATAGTTTGTAGGCAATATCTAATGGCATAGGTTGTTTTTCGGGAAATCACGAGCTCGGGATTTTGAAGAAGAAAAAACGTAATTTTCAAAATGCTACTTCTCCGCCAAGTTAACAGATTTTTGAGAATTTTTTTCGCAAAAATGAAGAGGAAATCTAGCTCTACAACACCAACGTCTCTGATTTTGCAAATTTTGTTTTTGTTTTGCCTAATTCAATTATTTTTCGACTTTCATTATATGGTCATAAAAGACCCATTGGCACCTAATTTGGTTCCTAATCATCTTATATTGCCTCTATAACCATCCTATGTGAAAAGGTAAAAAATCTGGTACTTATACCTCATAAGTGTTCCTTGTGAGGGACTTATTTTAGAGAATATAAGATATATTATGTAGAGTGTATAAGCATAAAGAAAAATGAAATATAAAGGGCTGTAGACGGGAAAAACATATTCAAAATTTAAGGAAAAACTTTCAATACCATTTAAACTTAAAGGACTGCTGTTATGATTTTTCGATGCTTTGAAATTGAAGAAAATGTTGAAACTGAAAAAATGTTTGAAAAATTTTTTAGTTGAGCCACACGTCATTGTTAGAGCACAAGACGAAGCGATAAAACCTCTAGGTAGCTCTGTAACTTTGCTTTGTAATGCCACTGGAAATCCACCGCCAGTTTTATCTTGGAGCAAAGCAGGACAAGTCATTATTTCATCTCCAGATGGTGTGCGAATTTCTTTAACTGTAAGAAAAATTGTCATAAAATTAAAGTCGTTTAGGGTACTCGTTTGGACATTCCAAGACTACAAGCTGATGATGCTGGTGAATTTATTTGCATTGCTAAAAATGATGTTGGTACAGCTTCAGATTCGATTATAGTTGATATATTGGGTAAAAAGGATAAAAATTTTTAAAAAAATTAATTTTAGTGCCACCACTGATTAGCCGAGACGGTGTTGAATTAAACCCAAGACTGCCTACTGGTAGAACTTTAACACTCTTCTGTGACGCTGCAGGAAAACCACCACCGCTAATAAAGTGGTTTGTCAACAATACTGAGTTAGAATCAGCAGAAAATGTATTGATAGCAGACAATGGGCAGTTTATACAGGTAAAAAAAATAATTTCTAGTATCGAGAGTCGATTGCCTCCGGTGCTCGCCATTTCTTCGAGTTACTCCGAGCGGGCACTCCCTTTGGCCCCTCCTACAGTTCACTCGCAGGGCTTGCGAGTAGACCCTTTCAGGGCTAAAATTTACTCGCATGATGGCTTTTCGAAGGCCCCACTATATGAAGCCTTCGAAAAACCATCATGCGAGTAAATTTTAGCCCTGAAAGGGTCTACTCGCGTGTCACTCGCAAGCCCTGTGAGTGAACTGTAGGAGAGGCCTTTAATGTAGTAAGATTATTGATTATTTTTTAGATCTCAAATGTTTCGTTGAGCGATAAAGGATTCTATAAATGTGAAGTTAATAATGTTGCTGGCACGGATGAAATACTCTACAAAGTTGATGTTGACCGTAAGCGTTTGAAATTATAAATGTGCATATCAAAAACTTTTAGAAGCCCCACTGATACGCAACGGTGGTACTGAACAAGTTATAGAAGGAAGAGTAGCTGTAATGGAATGTCAAGCGTCAGGAGAGCCTCAACCATTAGTCACTTGGCAAAGAAACGGTATTCGAGTAGAAACCGGATTAAGATATATTGTTGAAGAAAATGTAATTCATTTAAAAATACATAGCGGTCTTAAATAACTTGACCCTCCCATATTGAATAGATGATTTTGAGCGTTTGGAACAAGATTTTCGGGGGTTGGGGAATTTTATGCGAAGATTCGATTGCACACATTTTTAAAGCTTGAAAAATTCTACTTGACTCTAATTCAGGCGGTTTTCGCTTCAACATACTCATCCTTCCTTGGATCAGGTCCAACGAAGCTATTTTGGATTCTTTTACAACAATATCTTCCGGGGTAATTTTATGCTGGAAATCAATTTTTTTATTCTTCGAAAATATTTCAATCGATTCCTCGCATAAAATCATCCCCGAACATTGAGTTTTTGGAAAAGAAATCAAAATAGTTCCCTTGAATCGTATTCAGGAACAGATTAGTGTATTGAAGCGAAAATTGCCTGAACCAGAAGGGTAGATCTTTTCATGCTTCGAATATTCGCGCAACAGAATTATCTCCCGAAAAGTTTGATCAAAAAGATCAAAATTCATGGAAATTTGATCAATATAGGGGGGGGGTCAAGTTATTTAAATTCAATTTGTATAAACGTCTAAGTACCGAGATGATGAGCGTATAATAAGCTATTTTAGATGTTAAAAGTAATCGATGCTAGAAGTTCCGATTCTGGGATTTATGTTTGTGTAGCAACTAATGAAGCTGGAATTGATCAACAAGCTTTTACATTAGAAGTTTTAGGTAAAAAATTGATTGTATATTATGAAAATAAAGAAAAATAGTTTCTCCTAAAATCACTTCAACATCACCAAATGAGTCTGTTGTACCAGTTGGAGCCCCATTTAGTTTAAAATGTGGAGCACGTGGATATCCATTCCCAGAAATTACTTGGACTGTTAATGATGAGCCTATTGAAACAGCACTTACACAAGAATATTCAGTTGGTAAGGTTTGAACATTTTAGTAAAATTTAAAAAATTTTAAATTACAGCCGAGGACGGAACTTTATTTGTAAAGGAAGCATTAAAGAAAGGCACTATGAAATTCCGTTGCGCAGTTCATAATGATGCCGGATTAGATGAAAAAGAATATATTATTAAAGCAATAAGTAATTTTTATATAATTAACTGTACACCGAGCGCCTACGGCGCTCCGGCTCGGCTTCGCTAGCTGAGCTCCCGAGCGTCCCAAGCGGTGCTCCGAGCACCGACTTTATGGGAATTGAACCTGTCTTTGATGAAGATGGCGAACACGTTCGCTACAACACCATTTAGGCATGCAATTTATATTCGACAAATTTGACCCTTATTATAACGTAAACATAAAAAAAATCGATTTCTAGTTTTTTCAGTGGGGTGTCCCCTCAATTTTAGTGTCAAAAGTCCTAGAATTTTACTCTGATCACAATAATTATAATGTTAAGAGCTGTCCTTAAATTATATTTGCCAAAAGGGGAGGGGGGGGGTCTCTGAAAATCTAACGCTCCATTAAAATTTTAAGATTTTTCTAAGGAAAAAAACTAACGGAGGGAGGGGAGGGAGTCCAAAATCCAACTTTTTTGCAAACAGCCCCTAATGGTTTAGATCACACCTTCAAAAGTTAGTCCGGACGCACACACAGGGAGACATTACACGTTTTATATAAGAAAATTAAAAATAAAAGAAAACTTTAAGGTCCGCCAACTTTAACTAAAGAAGGATTAAAAACTCTTAATTCCACTGAGGGTGAACCAGCTTTACTTTATTGTGAAATTGAAGGACAAGATCCGGACATTGTTTGGCAAAAGGTTTAAATTATTTTTGTACAAGTTTTTTTTTATTTTAAAATTCTAGAATGGGAATGCCATTGGATCCGATACAAATTTCGAAGTCAGCCGTGATGGGTTACAATTAAAAATAACATCAACCGGTCTACATGATGAAGGATTATATTCATGCACTGCCATGAACTCTGCTGGAAATGCAACACAACAAATTCAACTTTGGGTTGGAGGTAAATTTTTCTCATAAGATTTTGTACAAATTTAAAAAAATGCATTGACTTTATTTTTAAATGACAAATTTAACTATTATTATGGATATCGTATTTTAAAAAATTTCTGTAAGGAGCAGTAAAACGTAATCGTTCCAACTCACCAGCAATTTCTTCCAAAAGCTTTAAGTCTTCTTCAGCCAACTGATCGGGTCCTTTATATTCTTTTTGGTTTCTAGCCATAGTTTCTAACTCATTATTCAATTCGGCAAAGTTCAACTCATGAACTGCTAAAAGCAAAAATGTTTGAAAATTTAAAAATCTATAAACTTACGCTTTCCTTGGACCATAATAAAATAAACCATGAAAAATATAGCAAATTGATAGAGAATAAAAGTTAAACCTTTCATTTTTAGTACCACCTAAAATTTCGGAAAAATCACGAAGGATTGTTGTAAAGAAAGGAGAGCTCGCCGAACTATGGTAATATTTTTAAAATTTAAGAGGCAATGTCTCGAATTATCGAAGATGGGCCTTAAAGAGATGTGACTACGTCAAAAAGTGTTGCTATAAACTTGAAGCCTTATGTACTTAGTGAGTGATTAAAAAAACATCCTAATCATAAGGATAATCATAAATTACCTTATGTTTTTTAGGAAAAATCAGCCCTTTTTGGGGAAATGCTCTCCCTATGTTGGATGTCTTTGGTCCTGAGCCCTTAAACCTGTGGAAAAATCGAGGTGTCGTGTTTCGCCAAAATCGGCCTCCGGACGCTTTCGTTGTTTTTATCATAACTTCTACTGATACGTTTCCTACAATTTAAAGCACGATTTTTATCGTCCTTAGTTCCCCTTTCCAACGACACCTTCGACTATGACTCAAGTCTTTATAGTTTTCTAGAAAAGTGATTTCTTTATAAAAATAACGATTTTTGGACCTCTCCAAAATTCACTTTTTTGGCTCTGGCTCGAAATGTTCTCACTCATGGAAGTATCGAACCACACATAAAAATAAACTAGAATTTCTAGCCGATATCCCAGACCAAGTCCCGTTTCAGAAGCCGATTTTGTGTAGTTACATAAAATAAGTAATAATTAAATTATTTATTTTAAATAAAACTAAGCGCGGTACAATAAGGGTAAAAATAGGTAAAAAGAATTCCCTATTAATTAGGGACCCACCGTCCCCCAAGGGGACTCGATGAACACACTCTATAAGTCGAGCGGAGTTCGACCTATCGACTTTTATGTCGTTTCTCGAATGTTCCAGAATGATGATGCCATTCTGGAATATTCGACGGCTGAGGGGTAAAAAATCGCTAACAAAGACTTCAACACTTTTTGGAGTAGTTCCACTCATTAAGCCATCTTTTCATACACTGCCTCTTAATTAAGTTAATTAAATTTAGGTGTGAAGCAGTGGGAATTCCACCACCTCAGATAACTTGGTTGAAAGACAATCAACCACTAACGCACAGTAGGTTCTTTTTATACGTCCACATAAGGAAAATCTTTAAAACTTTCACAAGGTGAATGACGCAAAAAGGCTGAATTATACTAAAATGGGATAAAAATATCAGCATTCTTAAAAGAGTATAAAATTAAGAAGTGAATTTTCATTATATTCAGTTATAGTGCAGAATTCTTTTCCCTTGGAACAGTGGGAAAAAGATTTGTAGTTGCATGAGAATATAAATTTCACATATAAACAGGAAGCCGAGCGCCTACGGCGCTCCGGCTCAGCATTCGGCCTCGTTTACGAGCGTCACAAGCGGCGAGTTTATCCCGGGATACCATTATAATGTAAAAATAAAAAATCGATTTTTTAATTTTTCCGTTGAGGTGCCCCCTCGATTTTGGTGTTAAAAATCTTAGAATTTTTGTCCCGTCTAGAGCCTTTTTAATTTAAAAATTATTATAAAGCATGATTTTTTGTTAATAAATTTTCTCATACCTTCTTATATTGGGTTGTTAAATAAATAAGAGGCTTTTGCAGATTCCATCGAATCTTTATAAAATGACCCCATAGGAGGTTTTTCTATGCGATAATCGAATGCGCGCATGCCGGACCGTGAAAATGCTTCCCTGACCCTGATTCAGGGAAAATGATAGATGTATTGAAGTGAAAATGAACTAAAATTTCTAAAAATTGATTTTTTTTCAAAATATATAGGAAAAAACGAAGAAAATTTCGATTTTGGATTTTGATTTTACGATTTTAATTTCGAATTTCGAGATGAATTTCGATTTTGGAATGACCGATTTCGTGGATCACTACCCTTTATCCTACTACATTTAACGTGTAATGTGTGTGTATTGAGCGATCGCTTGAGCGCTTAATTTAAACCCAAGACGCTAAAACAAAAGCTGTAGCGGATAATGAGAGAAGACGATTGACACCAAAATCATCAGAATCGGAGACAAAAATTTTTTTGCACTTTTACCCGAAAAATCGATTTTTCAAAAAGTTCTCCAAATCGGCTGATTTGTTGTACTCGGGGGTTTTCGGGTATGGAGAACACGGATCCGAAGGCATTTTTGAATTTTGACCGCAGGAAAGGGTCGAATTGGTCAATTTTAATGAGATTGGTAATTATTGATCCGATAGCATGTGAAATAGGATCAGTAATTTCCGATCCGTTCGGGAGTGCCGCTCGGAGTCACACCCCCTCCCCCATTTGGGGTTTTCGTCATGAGGAACTCGAATATGAATGAATTTTTTTTATTTTGACCATAAGGTACCCTATGAGAGTAATTTTATCTAAAAAGATTTCATAAAGAAAATCGCTTATTAAAGTGTCAAGAAAATTTTTTCATGCATCGGCAATGCTCACAATCGATTCCCCACCTAGAAAAACCCCTAGACAGTTGGTTTTCCGGCGAAAATCCGACTTTTATTTCATTTTCACTTCAATACATCCATCATTTTCCCTGAATCAGGGTCAGGGAAGCATTTTCACGGTCCGATATGCGCGCAATCGATCATCGCATAGAAAAACCTCCTATGGGATCATTTTATAAAGATTCGATGGAATCTGCAAAAGCCTCTTATTTACTTGACAACCCAATATAAGAAGATATGAGAAAATTTATTAACAAAAAATCATGCTTTATAATAATTTTTAAATTAAAAAGGCTCTAGACGACATTTTTTAAGACATGCCTAAAATATTATTAAAGAATATAGTTGGCATGTTTTGCATTTTGGCTAAAACATAATATATCACAAGCCCTCTATTCGTTAAATAATTTTGACGTAATTTTTATCTCTAGCATTTCAAAAATAATGACTTTCTTGGCTTTTCTTTCATTTTTATTCAAGGTTTTTCCTATGATTGAACTAATTTAATTTCCGTTAAAATAATTATGATTTGAATAAAGAGAATAGTAAAAAAATTTTAATGCTCATTTAAAAGAAGAAATTTTTCTTAGGTCTGAGGGTGTAAATTTTTGATAGGAAAAATATGAAAATATCCTACCAAAGAAAAATTAAAATATTAATAAAAACTTTTACATATCCGACTTCGAGAGGTTAACTAATGAGAATTCCTAAAGCTTTGATTTCCATCATAAGACCTTTATAATAAGCAAATTATTCATGGAAATTATAATGTAACATCAGAATCATTTTGTTCTATGATCTTGCCAATAGGAAAACGGCTAAAGGTTGTTGTAACAAATTTAGTTTTATTTGTAACGGATTTTATTGGTAACAGACGATATGTCCTTTTTGTAACAGAATTAGTCAAAAAAGAAAAAATTTTAGGCGAAAAAATTTAGCCCGGACAGACAAAATTCTCCTTTAAAGAGTATAATTTTGTTACAAAAAAACTAAATCTGTTACAAGAAAAATTGGGACGCATAGGAAAAATAAGTAAGACTCAAAAATATATTAAATTTGCAAAGTTTTTCAAAATTTACGAACATGTGTAACTCATGCTATTAATATTATGCATACATTTTAGGAATAATAATAAGTTTTCAAAAGGGTTAGAGAAAGTTTTAATTATGTCAAAAGCATTTCTAAACGCATTTCCTTATTTTTATTCCCTTGAAAAGTAAAATAAGTTAAAAACAAAGAAGCAATTATAGCTGCTGTGGATGATTTCACCGATAAAATGAAAACTACCGCTGTATTCCAAGACGTATCCCCAGAACAGGCGGGTGTCTACACATGTAAAGCTATGAATTGGGCCGGTACTGTTTATAAAGATGTGGATCTTGTTGTTTTAACACCACCTGAGATTTACCCTGAAAGGCAAAACTTTACCGCCAATCCGAGAGAAACAATAATATTGCCTTGTAATGCATCCGGAATTCCAGAACCAGTTGTCTCATGGGTAAAAGTGCCTGATGTTGATATAATTGGGAAAGAATCTAGTAATGTTTAAAAAAATTATATCATCCTCTGATAATTTTTAGAATATCAAATTCTGGGAACATCTTTAGCAATTAAAAATATTTCGGCTGACGACGATGGATTTTATCACTGCATTGCTAAAAGTGATGCTGGCCAAGCAATTGGTGTTCGAAGAGTTTCTGTAATGTGTACGTTTTAATATCTACTTAAGGGACCACTCCACTCGAAAAAACCCTATATAAAAATAATTTATCGGAAAGATCATGAAAATGGAGCATTTTCTGTTTTTACGACAACCTCTGAATCGTTGTAGTTTTCGAGATAATTGCATTTGAAATTTGAATTTGGATTCATGTTTTCGTTGTAATACACAAACTTTTTTGAATATTTTGTATAGAAATCGTCAAATTTCGATATAAATATTTTTACTATTGTAAATTATAAATAGTTAACGTTTAAAAAATATCTATTTTTTATTTTTTTTAGCAAAAAAAGTCAATTTTTATGCAAAAATTTGAAAAAGCGCATGTTTTCGTTGTAATAAACAATTTTTTTCAAATTTTTTGCACAACACTTGACTTTTTTGCTCACAAAATGATAAATAAAGTATTTTTAATCTTTAAAAATTAATAATTTACAATAGTAAAGATATTTACATTGAAATTTCACGATTTTAGTTTAAAATTTTTTTAAAAAGTTCGTGTATTACAACGAAAACATGAGCTCAAATTCAAATTTCAAACGCAATTATCTCGCAACCCACGACGATTCAGAGGTTGTCGTAAAAACGAAAAATGCTCCATTTTTCATGATCTTTTTGAATAAATTATTATGTTTTATATAGAGGTTTTTCCGAGTGGAGATGTTCTTTAAGGTAATTCATGTTTGAATTTGTAGTACCATTAAAAGATTACAAGCGAATTTGGGTCGAATGTGATGAAGCAGGCAATCCAATAAAATCCACATATGTCCCAGCAAGGGGAGATATGCCAGAATCAGAAGAAAACTATGTTCATTGGGATGATGAAACGCAAGAAAACGTGCCAACTAATGGAACGGATGGGATATTTATTTTCTGTTTACCTGGCCCCCGTGGTAGGAGAAAAGTCCCGTTAGCTAAAGTTCCACACTTTATTGAATCTCCTAAAAGCCAGAAAGTTATCTTAAGCAAAGAACTAAAATTATCTTGCAGGTAACGAGTTTTTATGTTGATTATTTTTGTTAAATTTTTTAGTGCGGTTGGCCCACCAGTTCCACTGGTCTATTGGATGAAAGATGGAATTGCTTTAGAAGAGTTTCGTGCTAATTCAAGCTCTTTTCTTAAAATAGTAATAAATTCCCAGAGTGATACGGGAAATTATACGTGTATTGCAAAGAATACCGTAGGAGAAAATCGCGTCACTGCTGAAATTGGTATTTTAGAAGAAACACCATTTCAACAACATAAAGACTCGGTATAGGCTGTTTTTCATTCCGGAACATACCCTAAAGACCCCTCCTAAATTTAGGTGGGGTACCTAGCATTGCGCAGCGGTTTTGTAGACAGCTAGCAGCTCGCGGGGGAGGGTAGCTAGCATAGATCAGCAAGGTGGGGGGGGGGGGGGGGGAAGGGGACCTCCGATGAGGTGGTCCCTCACCACTTCCACCAAAAAAACGACCTTTTGTTTAGCTTGAGGTCTTCTGATACCCAATTTTTATGGACCATACTGTTCGGCGGGATCCATGAGGTGGTCCCCCCTCAATTTTGGGTCCATGAGTGAGTGGGTCAGGGGGGGAGGCTCTCCCCCCCTTGCTGACCTATGCTCCTGATCCATAATAGCTTCGAAACTAGTACGAAATTTTTCATAAATTAATAGTATCCTCTTGTGCTCATCGCGCTTTTTTAATCTCTGGTCAAAACGATCTATACCATTATGCTGATAACAAAAATCTTTGTTATTTTTTATTGCTGTGAATCTTCATGGCTTCTTTTACCTTCCTTCTTTCGTAACAACCCAATAGTGAGAAAAAGAAAATAAAAGCGCTACTCCCACATAGCTCAGTGGATAAGTAAGGCGACCGTCTGATCTGACAAGTTAAGCAACATTGGGCCCACATGTTCGATCCCCGCAAGGTCAAAACTTAAATGTTTCTTAACTTGTCATATCTGACGGTCGCCTTACTTATCCACTGGGATATGTGGGAGCAGCGCTTTTATTTTCTCTTACGATGAAACAGACTAGGAATAGAGCAATTTTGGTGAAAATTAAAACTTGAAAATTTGTAAAAAATCGCTTCAAATTTTGGTTTTGGCACCACCTTGTATTTATGATGGTTTGTAGGTTGCTGTCCATATGCCTATGCCAATTGTTGTACAAAATCTGGACAGTGTTGTCAAAGCGGGTTTTATTGTAATGAAACTGAAACAACTACAACTTGTAGCAGGGTAAATACCCTTCCCCCTCCAGAACCATTTTTTAAAAATTCAATTTTTAGATGAGCGTTACATAACTCAATTCCGCCTATATCTAACTTGGTGCTTTGGGCTGCGTTCAAGCATGTCAAAAAAGTTGTCAAAAAGTCTAACTTTGCCTGATTTTCAATAAAATCGTGTTTATTGAAACGATTGGTCATGAAGCATCAAATCAGGCGACAAATTTTATGCTTATCGATCAATAAAATTTTCTGCTTCATGACCAATCGTTTCAATAACACACAATTTGATTGAAAATCAGACAAAGTTAGACTTTTTTGACAACTTTGTGGCAACTTTGTGGCAACTTTTCGGCAACTTTTTGACAACTTTTTTGACATGCTTGAATGCAGCCTGTATTAAAAAATCGAAATTTGGGCGATTTTTTCATGTTTTTATGTAGTCTCAAATTTTTGTACAATAATGACCCTATTACGGCTTGAAAACGCTTCTTTGATTCAGGAAATGAGTGTTTTGTATTGAGACGAAAATCGAAAAATTTTGGGTTTCCTACCTCAAAATCATCATGCGGGGAATCGAGTGTGCGCATTCCCAAAGCTTGAAAACGCTTTCCTGACCCTGAATCAGGGATTTGGAGTGTGTATTGAAACGAAAATCGAAAATTTTTAGATTTTCTGGGGGTAATTTTATGCGGTGAATCCGTTCCCGAAGCTTTAAAACGCTTCCCTGGTTCTGAATCAAAGAAAAATTGATGTATTATAGCGAAAGTTGGTCATCGCTTCAATACACACCCCGATTCACTGAATCAGGGAAGCGTTTTCAAGCTTCGGGAATGCGCGCAATCGATTCCCTGCATAAATTTACCCTCAGAAGATCTAAAAATTTTCGATTTCGCTTCAATACACACACTTCTATTCCCTGAATCAGGGTCAGGGAAGCGTTGGAAATGCGCGCAATCGATTCCTCACATAAAATTGGCCCTAATAGGATAATTTTTGAAACAAAAATTTTCGGGTCGAAAAACATGAGAAAATCGCCCAAATTCTGGTTTTTTGTTATACATCCTATATAGTCCGTTTCAGTTCCTTTTATAAAAAAAGCTGGATTCAAAATTCAAAATCCGAAGTCGGCATCATGTCCGATCTGGCAAGTTAAGCAACGTTGGGCCCACAGGTTCGAACCCACTAGGGCAAAAATTTTGATCTACAAAAAAACTTTCCTTTGAAGCAAGAAATTTTTGCTCCATTCTTTGTAAGGGAAGTTTTTTTGTATATCGAAATTTTCGCCCTAGTGGGATCGAACCTGCTGGCCCAACGTTGCTTAACTTGCTAGATCGGACGGGATGCTAACTTTGGACTTTGCTATAACCCATTTATAAAAAAGCTGAACCTAAAATTCAATGTAATTAAAGTCCATTTCCGCCGCCTATGGGAAAAAAGTCCGGGCGAGATGGCCAAGTGGTAAAGCTCTCGCTTTGCACTCCGAAAAGGGTGAAGGTTCGATCCCGGAGATCGAAATTAGATTTTTTGTAGTTTATATGATGAAATTTTGAATTATGATATTTCTGATTTCGACCTCTGGGATCGAACCCCCGCCCTTCGGAGTGCAAAGAGAGAACTTTACCACTTGGCATTTAGTCCGAACTTTTTTCCCATTGGCGGTGGAAATGAACTTTAATTAAAGTTATTTTATATAGAATATTTTATCTGTTTAAAAATGTATAATAAAGTAATATAAATAAAAAAATTTGGCGCAAAAATACTGATATTTTCAAAAAGGGTACAAGAATATACAAGAATTTCAAAAAGTGACATCCAAACAAAAGCTATATGCGAAATTAGACTCGAATTTGTGTATGCAAGAACAGTTTACAAAACCACAATTTGGTCAAAATATCACAGAAATTCAAATTGGCGATGAGGCATTTTTGATATACAATCTCTTTGTGTTAGTACTAGGAGATACATGTTTAGGGAGCACTATAGGATGAGCCAAAAAATCCGTACTTTTGCGTTTTTTGGTGAAAAAATTTCCAAAAATTTTTTCCAAAAATCACCTATAAGGGGTATTTTCATGCGATTTTTGAAAATTTTTCGCAAAAAAACGCAAAAGTACGGTTTTTTTACTCACCCTGTGTAATTAGTGCCCTCTCCACCACAAGACTTCTCTTCTCCCTTTGAATCACCCCCCCCCCTCCTCACTCAAAAAAATTTGTGAAAATTTTAGACTGTAAAAACACCCACTCCCCACGCACAGTTTCCAAAATGAGTGCCCCCTCTCTTCATGTATGGAGAAAAAGAAACATATCTGATTATTCCGAATCATATGAGATTTTTGTATATAAAAGACGGATCAAATGGGCTCTAGGAAGGTTGCTAACGAAAAAAAGTGGAAAGTTGCTAACACCTTAAAGGACCAGTCTACTTTTGGGCGAGTTGACCATCTGAGCACAAAATTTCGAGCATTTTTTGCTTTTACGACACTACTTGAAAATCTAACCGTAAAAAGTTATGAGCGAAACAAAATTGCACAAAATTTTTCAAACGAGTTTGAACATTGAAACGAAAACCCTGATTCATCAATCAGATTTCGTTTATTGAAAAGATTGAATAAAACATAAAATTCAAAATCCTTGAACATTTGGGAAGAGAATAAATACAGCATTTGTTATAACTCGCCGAGACGAATCAAATGACACCAAAATTATTGACTTTGAACAATGTTTTGGGTTATTGAAACAAAAACCCTGATTCATGGTTTTCGTTTCAATAACTCAAAATATTGTTCAAATTGGATAATTTTGGTGTCATTTTATTCGTCTCACCGAGTTATAACAAATGCTGTATTTATTTTTTTCGAAATATTCAAGGATTTTGAATTTTATAATGTTTTATTCAATCGTTTCAATAAACAAAATCTGATTGATGAATCAGGGTTTTCGTTTCAATGTTCAAACTCGTTTGAAAATTTGTTTGTTTCGCTCATAACTTTTTACGGTTAGATTTTCAAGTAGTGCCGTAAAAGCAAAAAATGCTCCAAATTTTGTGCTCTTTCACATAGCATCAACTAGCCAGTAGTAGAAAAAGTAGGAGAAATAACCGTTGGCAACTTCCTAGAGCCATAAAATGGATATACGCATATTTTTCGAATAGGATAATGTAAAAATTGTACTATTTTTCTTATTGACTTAGATTAAACTACGGACTCAGGTCGTGAAGCAAGTAAAGATTCCCGGTGATTCATGTCTTCCAGTTCTATGGCCTAAAAGTTGACTTTGATACATGTGTCGAAAAAAATTTAGGCACTCTTAAAAGACCAGTTCAGTAGGAAAAAGTTACCATTTTTTGTTGATATTCGGAAAGTTCATGAAAAATGGAGCATTTTTTTACAGCATATTCTGAATCGTTGTAGTTTTCGAGAAAATTGCATTTGAAATTTTGAATTTGCGTCATGTTTTCGTTGTAATACACAAACTTTTTTGAATTTTAAATCAATTTTCGCATCGATTTTTTAAATGGATTTGTATCTTTCAAGTTTTAGTGCGTTTGATGATAACATACTATTTTGCGGCAAAATCAAATCACCGAAGGTGGGATTCGAACCTGACATCGTTAGACTCGACGCCGGGAGCACTACCACTGATCCATTGTCACATAAAATTTAGACTTTTTAAATTTGCTTATTATTTTTCATATGCAATTATCTCGAAAACTACAACGATTTAGAGGTTGTCGTAAAAACAAAAAATGCTCCATTTTTCATGGACTTTCCGAATATCAACAAAAATGGCAACTTTTCCCCCACTGGTCCTTTAAAAGTACCCAAAATTTCTACCTTAGATGCTTCCTTTTCTAGAATTTCAACTTGTTCGGTATGTCGTTTAGTTAATTGTTCTTCGTGCATTTGTGACCTAAAATGTTGGAAAATTTTTTTTGATGGTATCATCAAGAGCTCACTTCATAGCCAATCTTTTACGCTCTTCAACAAAAACTTTGACATTTTTCTCGTTCAGCTCTTTGACTCGACGATCTCGCTCTGCTTTCGTTTTAATATTTTTGTCCTAAAATTGAAAAGTTAATCCATTCTCTAGATCAGACTCTACTTGTTGAATCAGCTTGGTGTCCTCCATAGACTTTTTGGTTTGCGATTGTTTCAGCTCTTTGTTTTCATTGTCGAGTTTGGTCTTCAATGCCGTCATTTGCTGTTTTTGGGCATCGGATAGGAGCCTTCGAAGCATATCAAATTCTTCATTGATGTGTGCTTTGCGCAATTCGAATTCCTCCAATTGCTGTTTTTGGATCAGCTTCGACCATTCGTCCATTTGGGTAGAGACCAACGAGCGCATCTAGAGAAGAATTAGGTTTTTGATCAAAAATTTTTGGAAATTTTTCTTCCCCGAAAATAAAATTTTTTGAGATTTCGTGTGAGAAAGTTCCACTAGGCCTCCCATAATTATGATGCTCTTGGAAGTTTTCATTCCTTTTGATTCATTTCCAATAATATATACCTTTTGATTATTGGCCATATCCGAAAATGCAGAAGGCGAACGAGCCGAGTCCGATGACCTTCCACTTAGGGATGCATGTCTGCTAGTACCATTTCCTGAATTTGTGTTATGTAGATTGTTTTTCTTGCTTTCTTTTTTCGACATCTTATGACTATCGCTCATCATTTTGTCAACGGTTGATTGCTAAAAATTTGATTTTTTTTAACATCTAGAAATGAGGAAGATTCTATTTTACCTGCTGTTTTTGTATAGTATCCCGCTGCTTTTGATGGCGTTTTTTCAGTTCCTCCATATCCTTTTGAAGCTTTTTTGACAATTTTTGGAAGCATTTGTCTTTGCGCAGCTCGGCGACATTTATTGTCTCGACCTAAGAAATTATTTTTAGCCGTTAAAAATAAGTTTAGGGTAACAAATTTTTAAAATTGGATGATAAAAAGTTAAAGAGGACAAAAATGGTATAAGTTAATTTTAGGATTTTTCGATATTAAAGGACCAGTTCAGTAGGAAAAAAGTTACCATTTTTGTTGATATTCGGAAAGTTTATGAAAAATGAAGCATTTTTTGTTTTTACGGCATCTTCTGAATCGTTGTAGTTTTCGAGATAATTGCGTTTGGAATTATTCATGCTTTTCGTTGTAATACACAAACTTTTTTGAATTTTTTGCGGAAAAATCGATTTTTGCATCGATTTTTTCAATTTTCATAAAATGAATATTGTAGCAATTNCATCAAAATTATCCAATTTGAAAATTGTTTTGGGTTATTGAAACGAAAACATGAATCAGAATTTTCGTTTCAATAACTCAAAACAATTTTCAAATTGGATAATTTTGGTGTCATTTTGTTCGTCTCATTTAGCTATAAAAAATTATAGCTACAATGTTCATTTTATGAAAATTTAAAAAATCGATTTTTTCGCAAAAATTCAAAAAAGTTTGTGTATTACAACGAAAAAATGAACAATTTCAAACGCAATTTTCTCGAAAACGACAACGATTCAGAGGTTGTCGTAAAAAGAAAAAATGCTCCATTTTTCATAAACTTTCCGAATATCAACAAAATTGGCGATTTTTTTTCTCTCGGCTGGTCCTTTAGAGAATTAAGTCTTTTGCCATGCACATGGTAAACAAATTTCATGTGCTAAGATCTTCTACGAAAACTTTTTTTCTTGATGTTCCATCTCAGGAAAATAATTCTGGTTGACAAATTTAAAAAAAACGGTGATGAAAACTTCAGGATTGGTAAAACTTCAATAGTTATATGAAAACCTTCAACGATTGTCCACCATGCCGAAAGGATTGCCTCATGTAGTCGCTGCCAAAACCACGGTTCTGCATCATACTTGATGGCGATAATTTCCTCATAATTGAACCAGATGATGTCGGGGATCTGTCAGGAGTATTTGAAGAGGCAGCAGAAGGAGTTGGCGACGGAGTCCGTGCAAATGGCGCAATAATTTCAATTGGAGAAGTTGGCCGGCTCCCAGGACGATCTGGGGCGAACTTTTTTGTACCCTTCCTTGATATTTGAGGCGAGGCAGAAGAAGGATGCAAGGTGTTCGGGTCCAAGTCCTTGTGGCGAATACTTTTGAAGCCATGTCGAATAGATGCGGTAAAACGAGAAGCTCTCTATGAGATTTGTACACTGTTAAAAACTGAAATTTCGACCCGGCGGGGATCGAACCCTCTACATTTTTATGATGCCATTTTTATATTTTGCTGCCTACTTGCTCCTACACCACAGAGCACCAAGTTTATATTACTCTTCTCGTGAAACAGACTATAAGCCTAAAAAATAAGCCTTACCTTAAATTTATTTTCACTCGTTTCATTTGCTTTAATCGACCCGTCTTTTTGAACTGGTATGAAAGCCGAATTTTGGCGATGTCTAAAATGTTTCATATAAACATTTAATAAAAAGAGATCCCCGGTGTACCAAAACTAGTGATACGTCAAAATCGTGAATCGAAATTTCGATTAGACCCCCAAAATTTCGTTTCGATGCATCACTACAGGATGAGCCAAAAAAATCGTACTTTTGCGTTTTTTGTGAAAAATTTTGGAGCTTTTCTCCCTGGGGAGACGAATCAACAGAATCCAAAAACTGATACTTTTTGAAGTAATAGTCTTAAGCCCAAGCATAAACTTAGGCCTAAGCCTAAGGTTAAGCCTAAGCCCAAGTCTAAGCCTAAGGTTAAGCCTAGGCTTAAGCCTAAGCCCGAGCCTAAGGTTAAACCTAAGCCCAAGACTAAGCCTAGGATTAAGCCTAAGCCCAAGCCTAATGTTAAGCCTAAGCCAAGCCTAAGGTTAAGCCCAAGCCCAAGCCTAAGCCTAGGCTTAAGCCTAAGCTTAAGCCTAAGCTTAAGCCTAAGCTTAAGCCTAAGCTTAAGCCTAAGCCTAAGTTTAAGCCCAAGCCTAAGCCTAAGCCCAAGCCTAAGCTTAAGCCTAAGCCCAAGCCCAAGCCTAAGCCTAAGCTTAAGCCTAAGCTTAAGCCTAAGCTTAAGCCCAAGCCTAAGCCCAAGCCTAAGCTTAAGCCCAAGCCTAAGCCCAAGCCTTTAGAGGATATTTTTCCATAAAATTACTTCAAAAAAGTATCAGTTTTTGTAATCCTGTTGATTGCGTCTCCCCAGGAGGAAGAGCTCCAAATTTTTTTCTTCTAAAATCACATATAAGGGGTATTTTCATTTTTGAAAAAAATTTCTTTGAAATTTTTCAATTTTTTGCCAAAAACGCAAAAGTACGATTTTTTTGGCTCAAAAAAAACTTTTTTTGACCCTATAATAAAAACTCACTCTTGCGATAATGGACTAGCAGCACCGTTCAATTTTTGCCTCGGATCACTTTTTTGTTTCTGCGCCACTTTATCATTCATGTTGGTGGTATCTGCGGGCACTTCAACTATATCCGACTCATCAACTCCCATATTGTGCAGCGCTTCTTTTCTCTTTTCTTGCGCGGACAAGTATGCTTTTGGGTCTGCTAACGCGTCCACCAGGCCACTTAGCTCGTCGGGAACATATGTTTTGATAACGATATGAACGAATAGAGTGGGTAGAGTCGTCGGCATATTAGTTTCGGTTCTTAGGCCGATATGGCGGTAGCCTATAATTTTTGTGTAAAAAGATTTTCGCGTAGGTTTCTTACCAGCTTGTAAACCATCTAAGGGGATGATTCGTTGACCAAGCTGTTTCCCACTTTCGTCATAGACGGCAAAACGAAGCACGGCTAGTTCGGGTAAAACTACCTAAAAAAGTTTGCATACGATATTTCGATTTTAATCAAAATTTGAAAAGGAGGACGACTTATAGTCCATTTCAGTCCCAACTATAAAAAAGCTGGACCCAAAATCCAAAGTCCGTAGTTAGCATCCCATCCGATCTGGCAAGTTAAGCAACGTTGGGCCAACGTTGATATGGTAGGTTCAACCCCATCCGGATGGGGATCGAACTTACGATATTCGGCCCAACGTTGCTTAACTTGCCAGATCGGACGGGATATCGACTTCGGATTCAGCTTTTTTGGAGCTGAAATGGACTGTAAGAATTCAAAGCTTTTTTACCTTTCTAAAAACAAATGGTTCTTCATTATAAATTGGATTGAGCCCGTTGGCGGGAACCGTTTTTGTCCGATGCTCTTTTCGTATAGTGTCCGTGGGTAGCCCGTACATCTCGACTTCCACATATGTTCCAACTTTCCTATCACATAAGAATTGACCCGAAATGACCTAAATTGTTTTTTCCTAGAAACAAAACGAAAATAACGGTGCATACCCTAATGGAGCAATGTGCAGCGATAACCCCATCCACCGGTGATTCGGAAAATGGGTCGAATGACCGATCGGGTCTACGCATGAAATCTGGCTTCAACAAGTAACCACTTTGCCCATTATATTCAAACTTTCCCTGATTTAACTGCATACAGACATCGGAAGTTTGAAAATTAAGTGCAACCATTTGGCATCCCGCATTCCAAAAAATCTAGAAAAAAGTAGAATTGTTGGTAAAAATAAAAATGGTGGAGCTTGAAGTTCCCTTTTGGTGTTTCAAAAACGTGATTAAAAATTCGTTAAAAATCGAAAAATTGAAAAATTCGTCAAAAATTGAAAAAAATCGAAAAATTAAAAATTCGTCAAAAATCAAGAAATTCGATAAAAATTGAAAAATTCGTCAAAATTTAAAAAATTCAACAAAATTTAAAAATTCGTCAAAAATCAAAAA
>OZJO01001514.1:0-18805 GCA_900406225.1 Acrobeloides nanus
CCGTTTTGAGCTGTTTTTCCATGAAAAAACATGAAAAAATAGCCGATGCACGCTTTTTGCCTATAAAATTACAGTCTCCATTGTACGTTTTGCCTCAATTTCTAAGTCGATTTTCTGATGGCAAAATCCGTTTTTGACGCGGTTTTTTTCAGCACATAGCTTTTAATAGTCGAAAATACGATTTAAAAACATTATTAGCGCTGAAAACCTTCAGGAAATATGATTTCTGAAATCCTATGACGGTCCCTATCCATGTGTGCAAAAAATCCTGCCATAGAATGCAATAAGTCCTGATATAGGAAAAATTTTAGTTCTAATTTACAACAATCTTCATCACGAAGTTGCAGACTTTTTTTGGCACTATTCCACTTTGGGGGGGCCACCAACGTGGTTCGGAGTCATAAAATTTTTTTTCTAAAAAATGACCCTTTAGGGGTAATTTTATGCGGGAAATCGATTCCGCGCATTCCCGAAGCGTGAAAATGCTTCCCTGATTCAGGGAATGGGGTGGGTGTATTGAAGCGAAAATCAACATTTTCGAATGTTTATGAGAAAACCGTCGATTCTTAGGTTTTTCTAGGCGGGGAATCGATTGCGCGCACTTCCGAACCGTGAAAGCGCTTCCTTGACCCTGATTCAGGGAAGAAATCGGTGTATTGAAGCGAAAATCATTTTTCTAGAAAAAAATTTTTCCGACTCGGAACCACGTTGGTGGCCCCCCATCGTTTCAATACAATTGGGTGTATTGAAGTGAAAATCAAACATTTTCGGATTTTCGCTTCAATACACCGATTTCTTCCCTGAATCAGGGTCAAGGAAGCGCTTTCACGGTTCGGGAGTGCGCGCAATCGATTCCCCGCCTAGAAAAACCTAAGAATCGACGGTTTTCTCATAAAAATCCAAAAATGTTTGATTTTCGCTTCAATACACCCATCCCTGAATCAGGGTCAGGGAAGCATTTTCACGCTTCGGGAATGCGCGGAATCGATTTCCCGCATAAAATTACCCCTATAGGGTCATTTTTTAGAAAAAAAATTTTATGACTCGGAACCACGTTGGTGGCCCCCCCAAAGTGGAATAGTGCCAAAAAGTCCAATTTTTCTGCTAAAAACTGATTTTTTAGAACCGTTCAACGCACTCGAAAAAAGGATCAAATTTGGCTCAGCGACGCTTACAGTCCCGATGTTATTCATACTTCAAACTACTCTGCAATACATTTGTTAAGAGACGCGCTTTGCAAAGCAAGAGATGCCATTTTGTTAAATGAACCGTTACCTGCCAATTATTTTACACTAGTCAAGAAATAAGGAAGTGGTGAAAAAAATTTTCTGTTATGTTTTTTTTGGTTAGGCGCTAATAAAGTTTTAATCTTGATCTTGTTGTATTTATGAAAGTTTCTAACTTTATTGCATATCTCTTTGTATTTTATTTTTTCTCACGTACAGTGGAAAAAATCTGCAAGAAGTTACTGCTTCGTGATAGAGAAAAGAAAATCGAAGTCAGTTTGCTGGAAGCTTTAAGATTTCTCAAAAAAATTTCCTCCGTATTATGACACCCGGAGGGATATTATAAAACGGGGGCACCTGGAGCACTTCCCCCGCCGAAATAAAAAAAATGAAAAATTTTGCAGTATATCCATCATATGGGTACCTTCTTGTGGTTAAAATCAAAAAATTCCTTCGGATTCGAGTTTCCCATGTTGAAAAACCCCCGAGTAGAAATAATCAGAACTTTTTGAGATTTTTTCAAAAGCCCGAAAATTATGGTATAACCCAATATATTAATATATTTTGCAGGAAAATGATTCCATTATTTCCATATTTTCTATTACCACGTGGCCATTGCCTTCTATGTAAAAAGTTTCAAAAATATTCCACACCTCAATTGACAGTTCAATTACCTCAATCAGGTGAATTTTTTATCTGTGATTTTAGATTTAATTTTTAGCTGATAAACATGTGCCTTCTCATGAACATCGGAAACCTAAAAGCAAGCTGAACTCTGCTGCTATTCGTGAACAATACAACAGGCAATTGGAAAAATTTGAATCTGGATCTGAGAGCTTTGCCGATTTTATGTTGATGACTCAAAAATCGAGGGTTGAACTTCTTAATAAAGAAGTGCAAAATGGATTTATTTTTATAAGGAAGTCATATGTGAAACAAGTATTTTTACTTGCCTTTTGATACTTTAACATGCTCATTTGTAGTACAAAAGACAAAAACGGTCAGTAGCTGAATTGAAACGAGCTCTCACTTCTTTTGGCAATATCGTTGTTCCAGTGGGATCGTTTGTCACCCGAGCCAGCCCCAAGTCTTCAGATGTAGATATTGTGTTGTTATCCACATTTGATGAAAGCAAAATGGGTCGAAAAGATGAAGAAGATTGGTACAAGTGAGCTCAAATGTTGCAGACTCGCACCTCTAAAGTTCAAATTTAGTTCACGAATGAATGAAATCAAACGAATTTTGAAGAATGATGAATTCTGTAGACAATTTCTCTTTAAGCGATTTGAAAAGATACTTAGGCATAACATAAGAGTACCAATTTTGCGTTTGCAACCTTTCGATTTTTCTATGGATATTCAATTCGATATGGACGAAGCTATTCGAAATTCGTTGTTTGTTAAACACTGTGTTATGGTACAGGGTGATCCAGATGGATATACAATGAAATAAAATCAGACATCTCGACATAGGGAAGAAGATTTTTGCAAGCTGCTAAACACGTGACCAACGTTATCTAAAAAATATTTTTATGATTTTTAAGTAAGTTTGTGTATTGAAGCGAAAACCTGATTTTTTCTTTTAAGGATTTTTGAAAAATAACAAAGCCATCTTGTAGAGCGCATTGAAAAACGGTAGTACCCCACTTTTCGTGAAAATCGGAGATGGCCTTTTCGAGAAAACGCATATGAAAATCTTTTTCCTATGCCGAGATATCGAAATTTATTTCATTATATATCCATCTGGATCACCCTGTATTTTTAGTTGGATGAACGTGTTGCGTATTTGAATCATTGGCTATCGAATCTTTTCTTACTATGTGGGATAAAAGATTCCAGAAATGGTCTATTCTCCAGCTACCATTTGTTGTCTTTGGTTATTCATTTTATGCAGGTAGACATTTTCAGATGTGTCAAAAAAATTGCCTATATGAACAGCCACGTAACGAGAAATTGGCTATGGGGGAGACAATTTCGGTTAGGAGGAGGGCTTTTTCGAAAAGAACGCATTTTTAAGTGACAATTTTCTTGCCTTCGACTGGAATTCTTAAATTTAAGGCCATTTTTCGGCTATGGGGAGGCTCGCCCCCCCCCTTGCTACGTGGCTGTATATGAAAATACCTAATATGCAAATTTAGTATCAACAGCATCAGAATATGAAACCAATTTTGCCTGTAATGTTGGATTTTGAGCCGTTATTGGACCCATCTTCATCTTTAGAGCTTGTCGTACAGAAGTTGGAAGCTGAAAAGGCTTACAGAGTGAGCAAAAAAACCGTACTTTTGCGTTTTTTGACGAAAATTTTTCAAAAATTGCATGAAAATACTCTTTATAGACGATTTTTGGAAAAAAATTTTACCAAAAAAACGCAAAAGTACGGGTTTTTTTTGGTTCACCCTGTACTTGCTTGAAAAACCAAGATCTCATCCTCATTTTTAGCCTATCATATACAAATCACCGAATGAAATGTGTGTGGGCGAGCTAATTTTGCGCTTCATTGATTTTTATTCCAACCTGGAATTGGAAAATATTATGCTAGATGCTGCTAAGGGTCAAAACTTTCCAAGGTTGGATCTTCGAATTTTTGCTCAAAAATGAATTTTTTGAGCGAAATGATTTTTACAACCTATCAAAATTTTAAAAATAATTTTCATGATCTTTAGAGAAGCTTCAAGCTCGCTCAAGATGAATCAAATTTGGCTCAGCGATCCCTACAGCTCCGATGTAATTTACACTACTGGGTATTCTTCATTAAAACTCTTCAAAGGAGCGCTTTCTAAGGCCAGAGAAGCCATTCTTATACCCGAACCATTTCCTGTTGAACATTTTATGTTGTTGTAAAATAAATATTTTTTGTTAATTTGTTATTTCTGTGTTCACATATTGTTTTCGGGTACTAATATGCATATGTGTTTATTGGACAGAAAAAGTCTGACCCCAATTTTCAAAGCGAATAGAAACAGGACAGGTCGAAAGCTCTGTCCATAATTCCACTTGCATTTTATCGAGTAAGTGTTGGGATAAAATAATCTAAGAGGAATTTTGAAAAAAATTTCCCTTCATTTTTTATGGAGATTTTACTGTTTTTTGTACTTTTTTTATTTTTAATAAAATTTTATATTTTTGCGTATTTTGTGAGAACTGTGTTCTGTAGCCCAAGTATTTCTGTTGATTTGTTTTTACTGCAATTAATTTGTTTTTAGTAATGCTTCGTTATTTGGGTCGTGTTTCGAATTCTCTGAAGAATTTGCACAATTTCTCTGCTGCTCCAAGCATCGATGCTCTAACTAGACCATATTCTCGCGGAAATTCTAAAAGGCTTGAAGGTAACAGATTACCTATTGCTTTATCCTCTAGGACAAAGATTAATGTCCAGTGATGCTCCAGACTGCTTTTATACATGAAATTTTAAGGAGAGTAACCTTTATAGACAGATCTCCGAAAAATTTTTTTGTAAAAAAGACCCTTCTAGGGTAATTTTGATACGAGAAATCGATTGCTCGCACTCCCGAAGCTTGAAAATGCTTCCCTGACCTTCATCCGTGAAAATAGGGTCATCGAGAAGATAGCTAAAAACCATATTTTTTCACGGATAAAGGTCAGGGAATGGGCATTTTCAAGCTTTGGGAGTGCGCGCAATCGATTTTTTGCATCAAAATTACCCTAGAAGGGTCTTTTCTACAAAAATTCTTTTTGAGATCTGGCTGTAAATGTTACCTCTTTTAGGCTGCGTTCAAGCATGTCAAAAAAGTTTTTTGATAACTTTTTTGAAATGCTTGAACGATGCCTTAAGATTACGATGAAAATAAGTGGATTTTCTTGGACAAATATTGTCTTGGCCAGGCTATGACTTTAACCGGTGAAATTGGTGGTAGAGTATCATCTTCGAAAGACAGATATAAGGTTATCAAGAGCTCCGAATTACCAGGTTAGCATCTTTTTACAACTTTTTGAATTTAATCTCACGATTTTTAGATGACATTCGACGGGAAATGTTCGAGTTAGATGATGAAGAATCGGATATACTTTTTATGGATTTGGAAGAGGATGAGGACTTTGAAGATATTTTGGAAAGAATTCGCGAGTACGAAAATAGTGGCAAGTTGCACAAGGCGAAAAGTGCGTCACCGGGAAAGAAGACGAAAAGTGAAAAGAGCGAGAAAATTGACAAAAAGGTGCATAAAAAACATAGTTACAAAAAAATACAAAAAAGTGACCACTTGATACTATTGAACTTAGATACTTCAGCAAAAAGTTGTCGAAAATTTCCTATTTTTCAACAAAATTTGTTAATAAATTTGCCATTTTTGCCACAAAAAATGGCCATTTTCGGAGCTTAGTTGTCAAATTCTAGGCCAACCAAGATTCAGAAATTAGCAATGAAGAACTTATGAATATGATTCTCGAAAATGAAGATCTCGAAGAAGTGTTACCGAGATTGAAAAAACTACTAAACAATGAAAAATCATATAGCGAGAATGATGCTACCAAAAGTGATGATGCAAAAAAGGAAGATTTTAAAAAGGTCTTGCATTTTTTAATTTAAAAATTTTTGGAGCTAGTTCACTTTTTCGGATTTACTTATCATGGTCCAAAAGTTGAATTTTTTTCTTTTACCATCAAAAATTTCGGCGATTAAACTTACAAAGGGAGTAACAAAAGTGCCCAAAGAAATTAAAAAATTTTTTGGGACACTTCCATTACTTCCTTTATTAGGTCCCAAAAATGTGTACTTGTTTATTTTAATTAATTAATTTTTTTTAGTGATAGCTGAACTTGGCTGGTTGAATGAAATGTTTGACGTGATAAATATATTTTACTTGTATTTTTGTTGTTCTCTATATTTAACTATTTGTTGTATCGTTACTTTTAATGTTTATATAAAATTAAAATATTTTCTTTGTTTTTATACGCATGGTTGTCGAAAGTGCTGAAAATGGAACACCCAAAAAATTTTTGGCCCAATTTTCGACAGCCATGATACATATGGTGTTATTTACATGAGTATCTTTGATGTTTTAAAATCATAGTTTAAAAAATGTTATAGATTCAATTGATATGATGATGCGCCATTTGATCCGTATTTCAAATGTTTTTCGAAACTTTCAACGTATAAATCTTGCTCAAAATAGCACTTGCACAACTAGGGCTAACTTTTCTGGCAGTTCTATATATAAATCCGATGTTGATAAGAGCGTTAAAGTTTCACCATCTCATTTAACTGATCATTATACCATTGATGATTATATACGGAAGTTAAAAAACGGTGAAATTAGTGACTACACCGATGACGATTGGATGGCTGGGTATCTTGTGTACGATGAAGCTTCGGGTTAGCAAACGAATTTAGGAACCAGTATCGATTAAGTATTGACCCCTTTAGGGGTAATTTTATACGGAAGATCCGAATTTTACATTTCCGAGACCTGAAAATCTTTCCCCGAATCAAGCAAAGGCTATTTGTATGGCTTAGGGCCACGTTCAGTGGGGTATCTAATCGATACTAGTTCCCATAATTTATATATTCGATCATATATGCCTTTTTTAGATGGCAACTCATGGAAAAATCTCGGTTTCGATGGTGAAAAATTTAAAGTCATCGAATGGGGTTCTCATACAAATCCAAATGGTTTTGAAGTTCGTAATATAGATACGAAAGAAGTGGAAAAGAAGTTTCAACACTGGGAGTTGAAATTCATTGTCCGAAATCATTTTAAATTGAAAGCGGATGAAACAGCATTGGATGCAAAATTTCCAAATCGCGAAGATATTTTGAAAGATCCAGAAGGTCTTGAAAAAATTGTTGGGAAATCAAGAGCAGCTTATTTGATTGGCTCGATGCAAGAAGCTCAAGAGCGTGAGAAAAAATTGAAGTCTATTAAGAAGTCATCGGAAAAGAATAAAGATTGGGGAGATTGAAATGCTACTATAGTCGAAATTTTTTTTGCCCACCACGAAACTTTTTATTGAATTCGGCAACGTGTACATTGAAACGAAAAGAAACGTGGATCCTTATATAGCTTTTTTATGCATCCTTGCGTGGTCGTTAAAGGGGGGGTATTTTTCTCTGGCGATGGAGGTCGAAAAATTTTTTTTCTCAAAATTGGCTGATTTTTGGTACTCGGGGGTTTTCGGGCGCGAGAAATCGATTGCGCGCATCGAAAAATTCTGAAAAAATTTTTCGGGGGTCAAAAAATTGAAAAAAATGCGTCAAAATTNCAATATTGTAATAAATTTACTTGATGAAAATTTTGTTATTGATAAAAACTTCCAAAAAGAATTGGGCCTGAATGTTACGCTAGAGGCGGTTCATTATCCTAAATGTTTTTTTCCGTTGGATTATGTTCTAAGCAAATTTTGTTATCGAAAAGAAAGTTTGAAAACTTTTATTTGGCAAAAAATGAAAAAAAAACTTTAAATGAACCAAAACTTTTTTTATTCAATTTTTGTGAAACAATATTGTAAAATTAACATGCAAAGCATCTATACACTTTTTACTTTTTTAGGTGGAAATGTTTCGACAATTGTCCCATTTTTCTCGACCTATAACTATTCAGAAAAGATGTCCTTTCTCAACCGAACCACGGCATATAGGATCATCTGTTAGCGATCCGGCTCAAGTGGCTTCGACATCAGAAGAAAAAATTTCATTGTTAGATGAGGAATTTTTTCATGCAAACAAGAAAAAAATTCGAAATTTGAATGAAAAATTAAAGTCAGCACGAGGACAGGGTTTTGAAAATTTTGCCAAGGTAGAAATTTTGAAGTATTGGCTTGATCTGTTCGCAGACTTCATTTTTTCAATTGAACAAAGAAAAAAATCCCCGAACTTTTGAACAACCCAAAACATCTAATTTTTCAGCACTATGAAAAGCGTCGTCCAATAATCGAGGCGATTCAAAATAGAATCCAATCGGAGAATTCCAAACTTGTTTTATACGGCTCATTTGCTAATGGCCTAGCTTATGATAATCGTGATTTGGATTTTGTTCTATTGCCAAATGATGAGCAATTTTGGACCTATTTTAAAGAAGACATGTCTTTCAGAAAGTAAATTGTTCTAAAATACGAAAAAAATAACCATTTTCCCTGAATCAGGGAAATGTTTTCACACTCCGAAAATGCGCGCAATCGATTTCCCGCATAAAATTACCCATAGAGGGCTCATTCGAAAAATAAATTTTCCAAAAAGCCACTTTTTTGCCCCCTTCCCCCTGTAAAAAGTTAAACAACGTTTTAGTCATTGTATGGACACGGTCGAAGAATTGCTCCGACGTTTGCCAAAAGAAATTCCTGAATTGGCAACTGATTTTCGCATAATAAAACTGAGTAACATCCGAATTCCTTCGATAACCGCTGTGTTCCAAAGTGGCTTGGTGATAGATATTCATTTTAGTGGCGATTATGAAGGGCTAAAGACGACGAATTTGGTCAAGCATTATAATATGGTAAAAAATACACTTCTGTGCAAAAATATAAGTCCACTCGTTTGTTTGGGGTTTTCGGTTCTTAAAATTGAAGAGTCGGGAAATGAATTACTTGAAAAATCCGGTTTTCCATGCTCAGTACCAAGTTGTCGATGAGCTTTTGGTCGATTCCCATATCCACGCCTGCCAAATGGCACCTTGAAGTTGTTTTTCGTCTGGAATCGGCATAAATTCGGCGTACAATAATTCCCCAAAGGTTTTCAATCAAATTCAAGTCGGGTGAGCAAGCCGGCCACTTCAACAAATCGACATTTTTTCTTCTAAACCAATCCATCGTTATACGGCTGATGTCGATAGGGAGCGTTATCTTGGACAAAAACTAAGTTTTCATTCGGGTGGGGTCGGTAAAACGGACGCAGGCAATGACGAAGAACGTTCACGTAATGCTGAGAATCCATTCGGTTTGTCACAAAAGCTAATCTGAGTCCACCGAGCGAGCTGAAGGCAGCCCAAACCATCACGTTCCCACCACCAAAGTTACGCTTTGAGAAACATCGCTTTTCTTTCTTCAAATCGTGCCAATAGTACCTCGGACCATCACGTCCAAGTTGGACTTCTTTTCGTAAAACCAAATTATCTAAAAAGTGAATACAGTTCCTCCCCTAAAGAACGGATTTTAGACCAATCTCGATTCATGTTTTGGCGAGTAAATTCGAGTCGGAGACGCCTGTGAACATTCGTAAGAGTAGGGGCACGTTTCATTTTGCGACGAACAAGTGTGGGGTTCGTGTAAATTGCCCTTCTGACTGTACTTGAGTTCACATTAAGGCCCAAATCATTTGTTATCTTGACACTTGTGGAGGTAGAGTTCGATGCAGATCTGTAGATTCTACGCTTATCTCGATCGGATAGTTTGCTCGGACGCCCAATTAGTTTTTTCGTACCATATTCAGCGGTATTTTTCAAGTTAATTGTTCACCACACAGTGAGATCTATCCAAAAGTTGTGCAATTTCTCTGTGACTCTTTCCTTGCTGCCGCAATTTTTCGAACTCCGAAAGCTTTGTTCCGTGTGCCATTTGATCTAAAAAAGCGTATTTTAGTGTTTTAATTCAAAAAGGCAATAAATTACAAAAAAAACAAGTGGGTTATATTTTTGCACAGGAGTGTATAGCTTGTTAAATTTTATGCAAATTTTTAGTCAGATGAGCGCTATGGTCAAATATATTTTTGGCTGCGATCGCTTATAACCAAATTCGGCGTGTTGAGCCCAAAATATGGACTTGTAACTTCTTTTCATTTGCAATATTTGTTAGCACATTTTTTACAATCATCCCAAGTGGTATATTTTTAACCAGTGATGCTCCAGGTTACAAAAAGAACAATTTTTTCACCGACCGTAAATATACGAACTTTGGCCGCTATATAATTTGTTCATGGTGACAAATTTGTCTCTATTGTCACCATGAACAAACTCGCGCTCAAAATTCGCAAATTTATCGGTTGTACAGGGTGTCCAGGGAAGCGTTTTCACGTTTCGAAAACACCCGCAATCGATTTCTCACATAGAAAAACCCTATAGTTCTGTCAAAATCCGAATGTTTGCATCAATACGCTACCCTGAATCAGGGTCAAGTAAGCGTTTTCATACTTCGGGAGTGTGCGCAATCGATTCCTCGCATCAAATTACCCCTATAGGGGTCATTTTTAGAAAAAATTTGGGTCCAAAATTCATGAAAAAATCATAAATTCCACTTTTTGGAACACCCTGTAACTTTGAGCATAATTAACTTTGGCACCAAAAAATTTCTCAACGCCTAATTTTTTAGACAAATCCGCCAATTTTGCCAGTCTTGGTAAAATCTCATCCCGAACTAGTTGGTACGGATTTATCGATTTCTGAAACGCTTGATTGTTTGCAAGCACAATTTGAACCTTTACCAGGTTGGAAAAGTGAAAATTCACTAACTTCTGGAGAATTGATACCTCGTTTTGTGGAATATTATGCAAATTTTGAACCGAAATTTACGAAAATTTTTATTGAATCCGGTGAAGCCGTACAAGAGTCAGTTTTTGTTAAAATTTGTACCGATACTTTTTACAAGTGCTGTATAATTTTATAAATCTCAAGTTTTTCAGTAAAATCCAAAGAATTTGAGCAGCATCGTTGACTGAAAAAATAAAAAACTTTTTTTCAGAAATGAGTCCTCATTTGATCAAAAGATAGAAGTTATTGATCCATATACGCAAAAATCCATAGCAAAGAATACATTCTTAGAAGATTGTTTTATTCAAGCAATGCGATTTACTCAAAAGAAGATGGCCAGCGGTCAAATGATCGACACATTCCCGGAATTTCCCGAAAAATTCGAATTTGTGCAAGCAATTCAAAGACAAGAACAACCATGGTCGCGCTTTATTGATAGTTATGAAGGACCAGACACGCTAAAGTAATGATTTAATTTTTTTACAAGAGGGGGGGGGGAGTTCTCGCCTAAGGGGCAAAAGTTCTCGCCAAGGGGGCAAAAGTCTTGACATTTCAAAAATGTGTTTTTTCGACAATTCTGGACGAGAAAACACGTTTTCAGCGTTTTTGACAATGTCAGACTTTTACCCCCTTGGCGAGGACTTTTGCCCCCCCTTGTATATTTTAAAACAAATCGTTTAGTAAGGATGGACAAAGATTTAGAAGTTTACTAGATATTCCAGTGCCACAATGGAAGCCGGAGGAAATCGAAGCTATGAAAATTAAGGAAGTGTATGAAAATGAGGCGAGTGATAAATTTTTTCGACTAAAGAATTTTTTAGGACTTATCAGATGAGCAGATGAAAACATCGACTGAGGAACAAGAAATTNAAATTAAGGAAGTGTATGAAAATGAGGCGAGTGATAAA
Organism: Acrobeloides nanus; assembly: GCA_900406225.1. NCBI lineage: Eukaryota > Metazoa > Nematoda > Chromadorea > Rhabditida > Cephalobidae > Acrobeloides > Acrobeloides nanus. The sequence continues at coordinate 11,547 of OZJO01001514.1, forward strand.
TTTTTTCGACTAAAGAATTTTTTAGGACTTATCAGATGAGCAGATGAAAACATCGACTGAGGAACAAGAAATTGGTGTTATTGAAAATGAGCTTTTCGTCGAAGAAAGATTGCCCAACAAGCTGACTAGCCAATCGATTTCGAGTGTACTTCTCGATGCCGAGTTGGATGTGATAAATGCGTTGATGAAAGTTCGTAATGCTGAAGAAATTCCGACTCAAAAAAGCACCTTCATTAATTACTTAATGCGTGATTGTGACGTCACAGATAGAAAGGCTTGTCTAAGTGCTTGGAATGCGCTTTACAAAGCCGCGTGCGGTGATAAATACGAATCACAGGAAGAACATATTTTTAAACCACCAACTGAGATGAAAAAAATAGAAAAATCTACACTTGCTGAAGTATTTGAACCCTCTACAAAACCCAAAGAGATATCAAATAAATTGGATTTAATCAAAGAAGGTGGTGGAATAGACCCAGAGAAACTTGACAAGATGATGGCAGAGCTTAGTGAAGTCTTGAAAAAAGTGAAAAAATGATCAAATATAATGTTTTCGTTCGATTCTTTTGCGTTCAAAACTTGTTTGTTATGTTTTAAATAAATGTAGAAAATTTTTTTATTGAATGAAATATTGGTTTTAACCATATTAGAATTAATTTTCGCATCGTAAAACCTTGAAAACGCCTCCCAGGCCATGAAATAACGATTTTCGTATTTTTTCAGTTATTTTCGGTAGAAATTCCTACTTGAAAATTGGATACTTCATGGTCTGTGAGGCGTTTTCATGGTTTTTCGGTGCGCGCAATCGATTTCTCGCATAAAAATATCTAATGAGTCATTTTGGAAGAAAAAATTTTTGCCAAAAAATTGCGTTTGTCTTTGGAACATCATGTATTCGTTGTTTTATTTTCAAATTTAGTTAAAAAATGGATATTTCTATATGCAAAAATTGTGCTTCCCGATTATTTTTGAAAAGAAATTCTGTGTTAGCGAATCTTTTTCACCACAGAAGGAGATTTTGCAAGATGTTTGCAGCGGGTGAAGAGTATTTTGAAATGAAAGAGAAGAATTCTAATTTAAGATATTCAGGTTAGATGTAATCTCTCTGTGATTTATAACTTTTTTTTTAAACTTTTAGATAGTTATAACCCGAAGAAAAAGTTCTACCCTGAACAAGTTGAACAACCCGGTCCATCTTTAATCGACTCGAGTTTTTTGGTTCGACATCAAGAGAAGATTGAAATTTTATCGAGGAAAATTGAAGAATTTGAGAGGGCTAAAACGAAAAAATTTAAAGAGGTAATTATTTTGAGCCAAAATAACATAAGGGTTCCTCATTATGTGATTTTTTCACAAAAATTTTCATTTTGTTGAAAAATGTTCGTTTTTTAAGCCTAAAATGCTAAGAAATTGGCGGTTTTTTTTGACAAAAAATGATATATTTTGAAGAAAAAATGGAAATTTTTGGATGTTTTTGATATAAAAAATTGAAATTTTTGATGACAAATCATAATGGGATATTATTGTGATTTTTGAAAAAAAAATTTTTGCCAAAATACTGACGATTCAATGCAAAAGTACGGTTTTTTGGCTCACTCTGTATAATTTGATCACCCCTTTTATGAGTATAACAGTCGTTTTTTGTACTTGTTGTTATTCCTTCTGAATGTTCCTCTTTTAAGATACCAAGAGTTGAAGTTATTGAAAGCATTCCATCGGTCGGAAATGTTGAAAAAAATTCCGTCCAAAATTTCACGAATGAGAGTTTGGCTCTACAAGCTTGGAAAATGTTGAAGGAAATCGTTTTGGAAGAGGTATCTGTAGATGCCGCCTTTGTTGTTGATGTTTTTTTTCTTTTAAGGCACCAAAAGACAAAAAGATCAAGTTGAAAAGTTTGCCAATTCCTCCCACAAGACATCATTTTGAAAAGGCTATTCAAATTTCTAACGATGAGACATTGAAAAAAACATTTTTGTTATTCAAAGAGTTTGGAATGAATAGTCTCCATCAGAAGTTGTTTATGAAGAGATTTGAGAGATATTATGCGGCACTCAGAGACCCGAACGATGAAGTGTTGACAATACGCCCAACAAGACAGCATATTAAAAAGGCGATTCGATATTCATCCAGCGATTCCGACGTCCATAATTTGTTGTCTAAACTTACAAAAAATGACGAACTACCTTACACGAAAAACGCATTTATGAATTATTTTAAGCATAGCAAATATATTAAAGATGATCAGCTGCTTAATAGAGTTTGGAAAACTGTTAAAAAAGTGATTTCAAATGAGGTCAATATTAGAGATCGGAAATTTTGATCATCAAAACTGGGAACTTATGCACTTCGGCGTAAGTTCTTATGCACCCCCCCCCACCAAATTTGGGGGGGGGGCGAACTACACCGATCAGTGCACTTTGGCCCCCCAAAATATTTTTATGCGAATTTGGGGGGGGGCACACAAATTTAGAAAATCAATTTTTTTTTTGCTTTTAACTCCATTTTTTCAGAGGCTAGATGAACGCTGGAAGCTAGTTGAAAGAATCCAAAACCAAATCTGCTCCAAAAACTCCAAACTAGTCCCAATTGGCTCCATGGTCACTGGACTTGCCACCGACTTGAACTCATCCGATATTGACCTATGTTTTGTTTCAAACGAATCGAAATTTTTGGAAGATTTCTACAAGTACCCAGATTTTAGAAGGTAGAACAAAATTTTTGAGTGTTTTTCAGAAAGGTCTGAAAAACACTCATTTTTTCACCTCATAAATTTTATTTTTCAGATTTTTCATGAAAAAAACGGCCGATTTGTTGGAACTTATGGGAAAAGACGACCCAAACTTGGAGTTTTCTCAACCCGCTACTTTTTTACCCGATGCTCATACACCTTTGGTGGAAGTCAGCTTCAAGAATGGAATGAGTTTAGACATTGCGTTTCCCAAAAATGACTACCATTCGTTGAGGAATACGAATTTGATGAAATTATATGTTGCTGTATGTACTAATAGTTTATACTTACACCATGTTTGGAAATGACGATATTTGGAAACAACGCTTCCCTGATCTAGGGAAAATATAATTTTTGCGACTTTTCGCTTTAATACACAAGGCTTCTCTGGATCAGGGAAGCGTTTTTTGCTTTGAAAATGTCAAATTCAGATTCCCCGCATGTTTTTACCCTTAGAGGGGTCATTTCCAGAAAAAATTTTTTCACGTGCGTGGTCCCCTTTTTAAAAACTCATTTTTAGGCTGATCCACGCTTCCCTCAACTCTACCTATGGTTTCGAACTCTTCTACAGAGCCTAGGGATACGGAATAGCAAAGAAGGCCTTCTCTCAAGCTACCATGTTCAATTGCTAGTGGTGCATTTTCTACAGTGTTATATGATTGTGTGTATTTGTCTTTTTTGTTAGTAGCGTAGCCATTAGGGGGGGGAGCATTTTTCTTGCGAGTCAGATTTTTTTTTGGTTTTGAACACATGTGATAAGTTTGAAAAGTCCCACACCCCGATTTTTATTTCCTTAGGAAACGTCCTAGAGACATTCATAAAGTTGACACGATAAAGTTGACATGAATAAAGTTAACAAGATAACGTTGAGAACACGAGATACGACTTCTATTTGGTCTATAGACCTGATTCGTCGTGGAAAAATTCCTAGACTTCAACAAATTGATCCTAATTTTTTCAAAAAAAGAATAGGATTGATCATTTCGTGTCAACTTTATGAACGTCGTCCTAGATCTAATTTTGTATAATGGAAACAATTTTTATAGAATAACCCCACCGTGCTTCCGATTCTATGTAAAACGCATCCGAATTTGGTGACTAACGATTTGAAAATTGACGAAGTTATTGAAAGGATTGAAGATTTTGGAGTAAAAATACAAGGTTTATTTATTCTTATATAAGTGTTTTGTAACTTTGGACTCTGATTTTTGCAGATTGGAAAAGTGCGAATACGATGTCAGTTGGAGAATTAGCTATACGCCTAATTGAGTACTATAAAAATTTCCCGGTTCATGAAGATGTGATTTTGATCGAGTCTGGCAGGGTTATAAAAAGGTGTGTGTGCTATTTTTGAACTTCAAGAATTGGAGTAATACATTTTTGAAGCAATAAAAAAATTAAGGATATCAATTTGTGTAAAAATTCGAAATTAGGGGTGCACGATTTTTTCTAGTCCAAAAATCAATCACCCAATTTTTGAAGATTTAACAAGATTTGTATTCCTACAATGAAATTTTAGAAAACAACATCGAGCCTCGACCAGACTTCAAATATTAGACCCATATTCAAGTGTCACTGTGGCTAGATCCGATCTTATTCCTTGGGCTTTCAGAGATGGAATGAAATTTATCCACCTCGAAATGCTACAAGGTGAGCAAAAAACCGTACTTTTGCGTTTTTTGACGAAAAAATTTCAAAAATCGCATGAAAATACCCCTTATAGGTGATTTTTGAAAAAATTGAAAATTTCACCAAAAAACGCAAAGTACGGTTTTTGGCTCACCCTGTATATAGTTAATTGTTGAATTTTTATTTTTCTAAATTAAATTATAAACCAAAAAATTTTTTCAGGTAGAATGATCGATTCATTCCCCGAATTTCCAGAAGCCAGAGAATTCCAATTTGATCCTAGAAGAGCATTGAATGTGGATGAAAATGTGCAAGAATGAAAAATTTTGTTAAACTTTTTACTTGTTGTTTTATTTGATCTGTTTTTATGGTGTATAACTTTTCCTATTTTTGTGTCATTAATTTTTTTGTAAAAAATGAGTACAGTTGGTGTTATTTTTGTGTGTGTATATTTACAGGGTGGCGCAAAAACCGCACAAAAATGACTACCATTCGTTGAGGAATACGAATTTGATGAAATTATATGTTGCTGTATGTACTAATAGTTTATATTGAAAACGCTCAAATTCAATTTTGTTACTTACTCTAAAAATGAATAGTCGGTTTCACGGCGAGATTCTAAAAAAGATGAATCGATTGCACACACTCCCGAAGCATGAAAATTCTTTCCAAATGCTACAACGAATATCAAATTAATACAGGTCGGTCAAAAAGTTCTGACCATTAGTGTTTATTATTGAAGGGCATTGCGAGACCTTTTAGGAATACCCCCTACCAGTACTACCGATCTCCTCAGGAACCCCTATTCATAGAGCTATGATGGGGGTATTCCTGAAAGGTCTCACAATGCCCTTCAATAATAAATACTAATGGTCAGAACTTTTTGACCGACCTGTAGCACGAAATAAAGCACATTAAAAATTGATATTCATTTGAGCGTTTGTGAAGGGTTTTCACGCTTCGGAAGTGTGCGTAATCGAGTCCTCGCATCAAATTACCTATACAGTAAACGTTCGATAATCGGCTCCCCTCTCTAGGGTGGCCCGATTATCGAATTTTTGAGCGGAGGGGACCCGCTTATATATACAACGGCTAATTTTTTGTACTCGGGGGTTTTTGGCTATGGGGAACACGATGGAGATATTATTTTTTAACAAAATTTTTTGTAAAAATTAAAAAATTAGGGGTATAGTTTTAAACGAAACATTCGATATCGGCCCCCCTCCAGGGTGGCCCGATTATCGAACGTTTACTGTATATGGATCTTGCTTTCATTTTAAAATATTTTAAAATGCGACACCAGGGATGTTGAATTTTCAACATCCCTCGTGAGATAATATGGGACAAGTTTATTTATTAGGTACAAATAAATGATTAACAAAAAACGATCATTTTTAGCTTTTTTAAAAATTTTTTGTAAAACTGTTTTCGATCCAAAATCTTTCATCTTTCTATAAATATCTGTCGCAGCTCATGTTCAACGATGTCGTCATTACAAATGAAAAAATGATCCTTATCTCTGAACCTATTATAATAACAGCAAAGTCGGTCCAATTCAGGGTTTTTGGCAAACGTTGCCTTCAAATGAACCAAAACCGAATAGAGAAAACTGGTGCCCCATTTATTGTCCCAATCCGGGTGAAATCTTTCAGGAAGTGAATCGACTTCGACGAGCTCGACCGAGTCAACAATGGTACAATTGCGGTCGGGGTTGGGCATATCCAGAGAGCAAAGTGACTCTTTGGAACCAAAAGGACTTGGAGGGATAGCTCTTCTTTGACCGACCATTGAAGATTGTTCATTCGATGTGGTTGAGTTTTTTCTCCAGTTAGGATTTTGATCAGCTCGACCTAGATAATTAGGTAATCAAATTCAAAAAAAATTACTTGGAGGTCTATCCAAGCTCTGTACAGATGAATTGCGAGTTAGTGGGGTGTTTCGTCCAGAGTTTGTTCCGTAATTGTGATTTCGAGGCACTTAAACAGCCCAAATTTTGTTATGTATGATTAAAAATTTCATACCTTTTGTACCGACAAAAATTTTTTTGATATTCGTCAGCACGCATTGCACATAAAAACCGAGTGATCGCTGTTGCATTTTCTTTAAATTTTCTTCACACCTTTTCCGTTTGTTATCGGGTAGACTTTCTCCTATTTCGGTGGCATCGTAGTACTCTTTCTTAATTGTCTTCAGTTCAAGCTTTTCTATAAAATCGTGTTGGACAAAAAACAACCAACCAAGAGAATAAAATTTTTATTTTGATCCTCATGTTATTTTTAAAGGACCACTGCAAAAAAATACTACCCTAACTTTTTTGGTGTCATTCGAAAGGGGAACTTTTGCTTAACAACTTTTTCTTTGTTCCACAAAAATTTCTCTTTAGAATGAGATATAAAAATAAATTGGGTCATGATTTTTTACAGTGACCTTTTAAGTTACCTCCATTTTGTGGATGAATACAATCAATTTCGGCCGTATAAAAAAGCCTGCATTTATCTCGTGGAGTTTCATCACCATCAGTGTTTGGTTGAAGGGTAACTTTAAGAGCAACGTATGTTTTTTCCTATAAAAATTATTTATGATTGACGACAGCATAGGTGGGCAAGGGGGCTGTCCCCCTAATTCGTCGTATTGGGCTCAAAAATAGGGTACCAATCATACATCGGCAAGCAAGGGGTAGGGTGACTCCGATGAGGGGATCCCCCTCACCCCTCCCTACTTTTGGTTACCTCGAAATTTGTCGTCAAATTCACATTTTCTGAACTCGTAGCCATACGTCCAGATTTTTCATCAGAATCGTTAGTCATCTCGGCATCGAATCGACTTCCCATGTAGCGATTTCTCTTATCGATCACAGACTGATTTTCTAATGGATCCGCTTCTTCACCACGCAAGAAAATCA
>OZJO01001515.1:14719-38282 GCA_900406225.1 Acrobeloides nanus
GAAAAGTACCCCAGAAAATCCGACCCGGACAAAAACAAAGAGTATTTTGGATAGGCCCAGGCAAGGGCTAAAAATTTGGGTAAAAATTTTCGCCCACACACATTTTCCTGGGGAGCCATGGCTAAAACATTGAATTTTTGACCTAAAAAAAATCCAGGATTTTTTGCGTATTTTCAATTTTTTAAATTTTTCTTAAAAGTTTTACATAAAGGCGTTATGATAATATTTGTAGCTCATGTTTCAAGGAATCTAGCGAGCCCAAGATCATCAAATTTGGATTCAACCTCGCTGAGTTATGTGCATTACAAAAAAGGGTAAAATTCGGCAAAAAGTCGAAAATTGGATACCCTGTATCTCGGCAGGGCTAGACTTTCGCGCTAAAATTCTTGCACTTTTTCCAATAAGTACCATGTATACTTCAAGATTGTTGTAGCTTCAAAAATTTTTGAAACACTTTTTTTCTAGGTCCCCCTACTATTGGTCAAAAGTCGAATCTTACATAACATGAGGTACTCCGATAGGGGGTCAAAAAATTTTTTCCGGAACTCGGGACTTGCGGTAATAGATTTCTCGTGCCCGAATACTCCCAAGTACCAAAAATCAGCCAATTTGGAGAAAAAATTTTTTCGAGAAGTGTACTGGGCGTGCATCCTTTAAATTTGGCATAGGCTTAAATGAAACGAAGAGGATGAAACGAAACGATTTTTTGATGCCCCCCCCCTAACTTGGAGACTGCGCTGCCACTGTGGCTACGGGCATGAATTATGAAAGTATACTCGAAAACTGGTCCATCATCATTCCATATTGCAGCACAGTAAACAGCTCTTCTAATATCTGGGTTTATTGTTTGATTTTTTACAATGTAGTTGTCCCAAAATTGCAAAGCTACTTGGCGAGCATCTCCGATATCAAATCTTACAGCATAATGCAAAAAGCTTGCTCTAAAATAATTTCACTTATTTTCTTGATACTAAAATTTTCCATGATTGATAGCCATTACCTTAAAAAGCCCGTATTAAAATCATTATCGTTACCACTCCAACCACCAGAATAATTATAAAAATTCGTCAAAATTGGCTTCAAAAATCTCAGATACAAGTCAAATTCATGCCTATCCCTAGACAATTCCACTATTGAGTCAATAACATTTTGTGCTGCCATAAATGTAGTTGAATGCACCGAAGTATTTGCAGTTAGTATAGATTGTAAAATTTGTAGCCCTCTATGAAGTTTTGGTGGCAATCCGAGATCCACCATATCACGATCAATGGTTGCCCACTCGTCGGAGATTAAGCGAATTTTCGTGCCAATGGAGATGGTACCATTATCTTGTTCGATAATTCGGCGGATTCTTTTGTGAGCACGATCTTCATATATTATGCGGGCATATGTGTGAGCGCCTTCATTATAAATGTCGTATCTGTCATAAGTTGCAACGGCTTCTTGTTTAAGGGCAGGAGAATTTGTGCATTGGGTGTTGTTAGCTTAAATTTTTATATACCGTCGAAGACGACAGTCCCCTCTCTTCATCCGTCCTCTCTGACTATGACACTGACCCCATTCCACTCAAAACCCCTTCCACCAGTTCCTATTCTTAGGATAGTTATTGGGAATAGGGACCGAAATTGGGTTCCTTCATGTCCCACTTTGGCTCGTACCCAAGGGGGCCAGGCCAGGTCCAGCGAACTATGCCCCTCGGTGAATGGGGCACCTCAAGCCATAATGGGATACGAGGGTCATAGATCCATAGGGATCAGGCTTATGGGTTTTGGACTTTGGGCACTTAGGAGATGAGGGATCGTCAACCTTGATGGAGCCGGAACTAATGGGCCAAGCCCCATGGAGTCGAAGGGTTTGGAGGACTAGTTTTACGGCTCAGCTCAAATTCTCGCTGTGATTGAGGCCATAGCCCTCTGAGTCTGGCCCAAGAGGCCTGGGCCTTTAGGCCCAGTCCCCTTGGAAGTTAAGGCTCCCTGGGCCCCATGTGAGACCGTAGCCCAAACCAGGCCCTTTGGCCCAGAGCCGAGGGTCCTAGATCCCTAGAGACGGGCCTAAGGGACCCAGTGGAGGAGTCTTCATATTAAGCCTTGAAGCGAATGAGGGGAAACCAGATCTAGCACATTTTTTCACGTATGTGTAATAGCATGAACAAGAGTTGGGGAAAGGATCAAATGCGATGTATAGTGATCGAAAAAGGCGAAGCCTCGTTGTGTGGGAACGATTACGTGTCAAGGTTTCCCAAAGGTCAAGGTTTCCCAGTTGTGTCAAGGTTTCCCGGTCAAGGTTTCCCAGTCAAGGTTTCCCAAATATGTCAAGGTTTCCCAAGGGTCAAGGTTTCCCGACAGTGACAAGGTTTCCCAAGCTGGATATTTTTTCGGCCTATAGCCTAAGGCCTAAGCTATAGGCCTATAGCCTATAGGACTATAGCCTATAGGCCTATACCCTATAGGCCTATAGCCTATAGGCCTAAGCCTATAGGCTATAGTCCTATAGGCTATAGTCCTATAGGCCTATAGGCCTAAGCCTATAGGCTATAGTCCTATAGGCTATAGGCCTATAGCTTAGGCTTAAGCCTAAGGCTAGGCCTAAGCCTAAGGCTAGGCCTAAGCCTAAGGCTAGGCCTAAGCCTAAGGCTAGGCCTAAGCCTAAGGCCTAAGCCTAGGGCCTAAGACTTATTGGGAAACCTTGACACTGTTGGGAAACCTTGACACTAGGAAACCTTGACCGGGAAACCTTGACACTAGCTAGGAAACCTTGACCGGGAAACCTTGACCGTAAACGGTGGGAACGGTGGTCTAATGGTCCTAGGCGCTGATTAAAATCACCAAATTTCAGGTATTACTCAGTTCAATTCCCCCAGCCGTCGATCGACATTTTTTCAACTCTAACTTATAATAAAAGCATACGCAAAATCCACGTCGAATAATTATTTACTGCATAAGGAATTTCGTATTCCAGTACTTGTGTCGGTATGATCCAAGAATAGTTATAACCAGGTGGTAAATAAGCTAATGGAAGGAATGGCTGTTGTCCGGCAACAAAACTTTGCCCTCCATCATCCAAACTAACAGTGATGGCTGGATAATGGGGTACATTTACCCAAGCATTCATGAGAACACTAACGTTTAAATCATTTCCACACCAATCTTTAATGCCACTATCTTTTGCGACCTAAATTTTGTATATGCTAAATAGTCCTTTAGGCACTAACCCGCCCCCTTCTAAAGTTGGATTACATGAGTGTGGGGCTCAAAAACGTCAGATTTGGACAATGTAAAACTAAACCCTAACAACGCATTTAAAAAATTTACAATTGAAAACTGTTCAAAAAATTGGTTATGATCAGCATTGTGGAATTGATAAGCATTAAGATAATTCTGCAAAGCTTTTTGGTATCCAGTAGCATTCATTGTAAAATGTAGCTGCCGAAGCAAAGAACCTCCTTTATCATAGGTAATACCGTCAAAAGTTCCATCAGGATAGACAATAAGAGGATGGTACATGTCTACTTCCATAATGGCTTCTTGTGTTTCTATAACATAAAGATGGCTCTAAAAATTTGCTTTAAAAAGTATGGGCTATGAGAATCCTACGGCAAAACTTGACTGGTTTGGGTACATCAAACCAATGGAATAAGTTTGGAAATAGTCAGCTAAAGATTCATGTAGCATAATTTCACTCCACCATTCATTTGTGACAAGGTCACCAAACCATTGATGTGCCATTTCATGGCATCGAACTTGGATACCAAATACTTTTTCAGCTGTCGTATCTTCCTAAAAAATTTTAAAAGATGATTTTACTGTCTATTTATTTGCCTATTTACTACCCTGCTGGTAATATTTTTCCTTTCTGGCATTATTTCCTGTCTGTCTTGGCTCTCTTGTTTGCCCCACTCAGAGGCTCTTTGGCCTGAGCCCAAAAGCACCGGCCCCTTGGATCCAAAGGGATCTACTCGCTAGACCCAGTCTCAATAAGGTCTCGGCCCCTGGAGCCTGACTTGGGTCGGGCTCTCATTGGGGGTCGAAGGACAAGCCTAGGAGTTCAGGACATGGGCCCGAGTTAGTCGGGTAGGCCTAGGGGTTTTGGAACCCTAAGCTCCCAAAAACTCTCCCTTCACGATCATTTTGGGCAGTGCCTATCCCTATAGCCCCTTCGTCCCTACCTCAAACTCATTCAGCCTCATAGGGCCTGTACCCATCGACTCCAATCTTGATGCCCCTCCCCTTGCCTCTAGGGGCTCAAAGTAGAGTTGACGGGGCATGGATTTTCGAGAGTAGTCAAGACCGGATTTGTTGAGAGTGGCAAATTCGGTACTCAGGACCGGAACTGTATTTTCAGTCCAGACCGTGAATTTTTCTTCAAATAAAAAAGTACTAAGAATAAAAAAAGAATTTCTTAATGGTTTTGGCCAAAATTTTTAATTTTTTTCTTGTGAAAAATCCTAATGGTCCCTCGTTTTGATTTTTCACCAAAATATCATTTTTCAGTAGAAATATCTAAAATTTTATCATTTTTCACCAAAAATATCATTTTTTGATCATTTCCAAACAACCCGAAACAACAATCCTAATCAAAACCCGATTGATCGGGAGTCCCGGTCCCAACTTCGGGGTTGGGAGCTGGTCCCAACCCTGAAGTCGGGCCCGGGATTCCTGATAGAAAAGTCTGAACTGGGACTTAAAAAAATGGCGGAACTTCCGGTCCCATACAACTCTATCTCCAAGTCCAAATACTCTAGGTCCTGCTCTCATGGTGCCCGAAGCCCTAAACCTCCAAGGGAGAGAGACTTAGGCCATAGGTGCTCAAATAGGGCACCTTGAATTCATCGAAATTTGTCATTTCTGTCGCAATTTTTATCATGTTTTTTAATTTAATTTAATTTTGATAATCAGTTGTATTTTAGCTTGATAGAGAAGTTAAGCGTCGAAACGTCGCTGAATAAAGTTATTATTCAAACTTCTACGCATTTGGAAAAAGGTCTTGCTAATTTCTACTTACTCCGAGTTGAACATCCAACCAAAATGCGTCTCCCAGACTCGAGCGTCCATCAAGAAATGATTTTTGCAAGATTGGTTAGGGGGCACCTCCCCTTTGGACACTTGTAAGCAGCCCCAGACCAGGGTTCAGTTGATGACCTCGGAAACTGGAAGTCGGAACCGGAACTTGGATCCGGAAAACAGAAGTGCAAAAAATGAATGAAAATCTACTTCCGACTTCCGATCCCGACTTCAACTTCCGTAAGTTAACAATCGGCTCCTGGTACGAATAGGCTTTGGGTTCAAGGGAGGACCAATTTCAGCTCTAGTCTCAACTCTTGACCCTCTTCTCACTTTAATTTTATACTAGTTTGTATAAATAAATCTGAAAAATTACTTGATTATGGAATAAAATAGGATCGGAATCATAAATGATCAGACCCCAATTTTCCATTCCACCATAAGAGAAAAATGGCAGCGCCAGATGATCTGAATTTTTATTTTAAAAATCTGTAATAATACTGATGGATAGGATACCTAATTTGTTTATTGGGTATGTAACATTTATATACTTTTTTAAGCCGTTGTAACATGTCACAGCCGTATCCGTGGCTACAGTAATTCTATCCATCATTCCAGGTCCATTCCAAGCCCATACACCAATCTAAAGATTTCTATAATGAGTTTTAAAAACACAGAGTTGAGTTGAACAAACGATCCTCTTACAAAGTGTGAAAATTCCGGGCTAGTGAATTTTGGGCTTCTGGTGGGCTACAAAATGTTTACTGTCGAATCCTCCACCCCTTCCTCATATATAAATTGAATGGGAATAATGTGGAAGGGGGACGGGGGTAGTGTAGTTTACGTTAGTTAAAAAATTGACCGTTGTATTATCTTCAGCAGTGACTGTTTTATTGATAAAATCTCCGGTGGCAAAAGCAACGAGATAAGTTGACATTACTGGGGTCCTTTCAAAAGTCACTATATTATATCCATTTCTAAATTTAAGATGTGCAAAAATATTACGCATTTCCCACAAAGATGGTCCCCCAAGGGATAAAAACTTATACTTAGGCAGAGGTCCAAAAATGGATCCCCAGTTGCAAAATTTTCGAAGTTTCCCCTTTATCCTTCGCAGAAATCTAGGCGACCTTTTTTTGGCCGTCAGTTCCAAAAATGATCATTCTTTCAATTTATACAATAAAAATAGAATTCTTCATCAAAAATGGCTATTTTTGGCTTAAAATTTTTGCGTCTTTTTTTGGTCGTCAAATCAGGGGAGAGGTGGAGGTCGCACTTTCGAAAAAAATTTTCAAAGTTGCTTCTTTACCTCTCCTGCAAATTTTTGAAAAATATGGACCTCTCTGCCCAGATATGAAAAAACTAGAATTTTCAACAACAAAATTTTCCAAGTTATCAATCTTTCGTCCGAAGAAAAATTTTGAGCTACGGACCTTCCAAGATTTTCGAGCTGATTTTTTCGTTTTAAAGGACCAGACCAGTAATTTATGATCATATGAAAAAATGATATATTCGGAAAGATCATGAAAAATGGAGCATTTTTTGTTTTTACGGCATGTTCTGAATCGTTGTAGTTTTCGAGATAATTGTGTTTGAATTTGTTACAAGCTCTTCGTTGTAATACACAAACTTTTTTGAATTGTGTATTACAACGAAGAGCTTGTAACAAATTCAAANTTTCATATGATTGTAACTGGTCCTTTAACTGTAAAAAATTACTCATTTTCGACCGTCATGTAAGTGGAAAAGTTTCTGAATTTCTAAAAATTTTAGGTAACTGCTATCAAGAGACTATGTATCCGACGACTACCTCCAGTTTTGATCATGCAGTTGAAGAGATTTGACTTTGATTGGGAAAGAAATGAGCCCATTAAATACAACGACTTTTTCGAATTTCCTCTAGAAATCGACATGGAACCTTACACTGCTCAGGGTATTGAAGCTAGAGAAAATTTGGAGTCACCACAGCCTCAAGACATGTTTGTCTCATCTGGTAGGTGTTTCATAAAATTTGATTTCTATTCAATTTTCAAGATGACGACAATATCACAATGCAAACCGACGCAATGTACCCTCGAGACTCTACCAAACTAGGCAGCTCATCATCGCAAAACTCTTTCAACACTCGCTATCGACTTCGAGGAGTTCTTGTTCATTCCGGGCAAGCCAATGGTGGACATTACTATTCTTTCATTCGCTCGTCTGACGAAAATGGGCGTTCTGACTGGTTCAAATTTGATGATGTTGATGTTTCACCATGGGAGTTGAACCAAGAAACCATGCGAGATTGCTGGTTCGGTGGGGAGTACACAGCAGAGTGGATGATTAACAGAAGGAATCGGTCGAAAAGATGTTGGAATGCGTATTTGTTGGTGTTTGAGAAGATAACTTCTGAAGTTTCATCCATGCCGCAGCAATCGAGTATTGTACCATCACCACCGGTGATAACTTCACCTAATTCCCCGAATTATCAGAAGATGGAAAAGAGTTTTGGTTCTATTACTTTAAGTAAGTTATAAATGTTACAGGCATCCTACTCTACTTTATATGACCCAATAAGAGACAAAAATTTGAACAATCCGTGAGTTCGGATGTGCTCCTTGTTAGATGGAGAGGCTTTTTCTTATGTTTTTGTGTGGAGACATTCAATGGGGAGGGTGTCTTGATTTTTTGGGCTTGTTTGCGTAGGGTGTAGATCTACAACCCCCTTCCTGTATGCCCCCACCCATCCAACCCCTTAGTGGCACGGAGTACCCCCTCCCTGGATTATCGTTCATGCATGGCGTACCCTATCCTTATGATGTATAAAAATTCCATTTTAGCCTCCCAACGTGCGATGAACAAAATGCCAGCTCAATTAGAAAAACTTATCCGCCGCAAAAACTTGCTCTCTTTACATGAACGATCTCAATATGCTCATGTCTATTTTGGCTTTATCACCGAATTATCTCTTCATATTAGCCATATTTTACGAGAATTCCGTGAAAAAGGACTTGTCATTGATCAAAGAAAGAAAATTTTGGGATA
Organism: Acrobeloides nanus; assembly: GCA_900406225.1. Lineage (NCBI taxonomy): Eukaryota > Metazoa > Nematoda > Chromadorea > Rhabditida > Cephalobidae > Acrobeloides > Acrobeloides nanus. The sequence continues at coordinate 22,747 of OZJO01001515.1, forward strand.
CGTTTGCTCACAACTTTTGACCTACTTTTTGTTGCAAACTGGTTTGCATGCACATCACAACTTGGTTAGGCACTATTTGTTAAAATGGTTGGATACGTTGGAAGAGTTTATGCACATCCAAGAAGTTAGAATATGGTGGTTTAAACAGATTATTTTGCATAGGGATATTACGCCACTGTATCTTTTTGATTGTCCAAATTCTGAGGTAAGATTCATTAAATGCGCCACTGAGGTGTCAGAAAAAATCGCTCAATAAAAAGTTTGCATTTTACCTAAATTACAAAATGTAAAAAGAATTATCGAAATCGGATTAGTCTCCGAAGAGCTGGAGATTTTTGAAGTTGGATATCGTAGATTCGAGTTTTTCAACAAAGTAAACTTGGAAGTTAAAGTTTTCGGTCAAAAGAAAGGTTTCAGAAAAAATAGCTTACTACAAAATTAGTATTTTGTTTGTGGAATAAAATGCAAAAAGAATTTCCGGATTTCGGTTTACCAGTGAGAAGTTAGAGATTTTTGAAGTTGAACCTACAAACCGGCAACATTTCTCGATCCACTTGTGCCACCGTGAAGGTGATTGTTAACAGTCTGCTAACGCCTCAAATTGCGTTTCGAGACTGCTAACGATCACCCTAAACATAAAAAATACCCCCAATAGTGAGCTAGATAATTACGCCAGACAAAATCCTTGTAAAAAACTGAAAACATGACTTTTAGGTTCGAATCATGTGCGTCAGAATTATTTCCGCTCTTTTAGTACTTGGTCGAAATGATATGACAAATTTAACGGAAAATGGTAAATTTCAATTTTTTTATTATAAAAAAATATTTTAGTACCGCAAGAATATGGTGTAAATTCAAGCTTTTTTGACCCAAATGACACAATCACTTTGGGAACTTTGAGAATCTTGGTTACTTATATACAAAATCGCTACACCGAATTTTTGCATCGCCCAAATAATTATCTCCAAATTTTGTTACAATATTTGGGAACTTCGCTCGAGGCGGTAAGTTATATTAAGTATTTATATCAGATGGACGAAAGATCCGAACGGTCCATATTTCCATAATGTATCCTCTCAAATCGATCTACAAAGTGTCCAAAAAAGAAAATTTTGCGATTTTTTCAAATTTTTAAATGTTTACCAAAATAATGGGCACTCTAATCCATCTATGATTCGTCCGATAGAAAAAACAATTTAAAACTTATTGGAAATTTTAATTTTAGAAAAAACACTTCCTCAAATTGAATTTCTTAAATAAATTCTTGTTTTTATTCACTGATGCCCGAACTCGAGATGATCAAAGGATTCGTCTTTTGGCACAAGAAGCACCCATAATCTTTACTCTAATTTCATCTATGCTTCGAATATGCCGTGTCAACTGTGATTTTGAGGTTTGTAAAAAATATTTTAATCTAGCCTGAATCCGCGCTTGTTGGCGAGGATTCGGGCTCCACATTTTACATTTCAACAAACAAACAGATATTTCAACACACAAAACACAATCCTCGTCTTCTCTTCCTCCTTCTCTCGCCCCATCCCTCCCTATCTTTCACGCTTTCTCTCCTCCTGCTCTCTCCTTCCCCTGCACAACCATCCTCCTCCCAAACACTCATCTTCCTCCCCCGCCCATCCCTCCCCTCATCCATCCTTAATCCTCGCCCTCTCTCCCTCTCGCCTCATCCCTCTCTATATCCTCCCTTTTCACTCACCCATCCCTCTTCTTTTCTCAATTCCCCGCCCTTCCTCCCTTTACCGTCTCATCCCACTCTTTCTCACTCCCCCATCCTCTCTTCCATTATCCTCTCCCCGCCATATCTTCTCCTTCTTCCCATCCCCTCCCCGCCCTATCCTGCCTCACTTCCTCCCTCCATCCCTTTCATACCTCTCTTCATCCTTCTCCCTTCAATGGGATCAATTTTCGACGCAAAAAAACATAAAGGAAGACCAAGGTGATTTTTAAACAAATTTTTGAAAAAATCGAGAAAAAATCACCTTGGTCCCCCTTATGTTTTTGCCCAAAATTTTGAAAATTTTTGAAAAAAATAAGGAGAGACCATGGCAATTTTTTCCGCCTGCAGAAAGTTAAAAATTTCGGGGGGGGGGGTGTTTGTCACGTATGACCACCACCCTCCAAACCTTCACCATAATTAATGGCAGAGTGACACACTCAATAAAAATAATATTAGAGATTTTTAAGACCGAATTTTCAGGATAAGCCTGTTCAAAATCCATATGCTTTAGCTAAACTGGAAGATTTAGTAGCACTTCCAGAAGAAATTCAAAGTTGGGTTCTTACTGGAAATAACTTGAATAGGTAACGCATGATTTAAAATACATTTATCCCTCGTCCAAAAATACCTAATCCATCACCAAAGAAAAAAATCGGAATTTTTCTAACTTGCCTATCGTTAATCTTTTCGTGGCCCCTGATCGAATGTATCAAAAATTATTATTTGGTGAGCATGATTTTTGCTCACTGGATGAGAGGGAGGGTAAGCCAAAAATAAGAAATAAATTTTAGGCTCCTACGATTAATGATTGAATATTCAAACGACAGAGATATGGTTAGACAGACAATAGCATTCTTGTGCTTCAACAATTTGCCAATTACTAGAAAAGCGTTAACATTTTTGTCATTTGATGTAAACTCCTCAAAATAATGATTTTTGTTGACAATTTGGATTTTTTAGAAATGCTTGAGCACCTCTCCCAATAATGAATACTATAATTCTTTGTGTGTATTTATTTCTTTATTGACAATGCTAGATAATTATACAAATCAAAGGGTTGTACTTGGCGTTGTAGGTAAGAGGCATACATTACCAATGGGGGGGGACTGTCCCCCCCCCCTCATGTAGCTAGCATCGAACCAAAAGTTAAAGATTCATATAGCCTCGGGGTGGCGAAGCCGGCTAGAAACTACCTCAGGCTAAAAAAAGGTCCTTTTTTTGGTCGACACCATATAGCCTCGAGGTAGTTTGTTCCCCTTGTTCATGTATGGTAAGAGGAAACCTAAAAGTCCATAAATAATGAGAAGAAGCGAAAATTTTTCGAAAATTTTAATTTTGTCTCTTTTAAGGATAGGTAAAGATGAATGCGTACAAGTTATAAGGAACAGGGTTTTCGCGATAATACACAGGCACATTCAAAACATTGAAAAGATTATTTTGTTGGGTAATTTGTAAAAGTCTAAACCTAGGCTTAGGCCTAATTGGGACCCGTTTGGCGTGTTCGGTGCGCTCGGCGCAGTCGTACTTTTACAAATTGCCTTCGTTGCGATGCTTTCTTTACACTTTTCTGTATAAAAGTCTCTCGATATACTATAGCGCTGGGACTGGTCCCCAGAGGTGGCGCTATATCGAAAGTAGACTGTATTTATTTTTAGGTGATTTCCAATATGTAACTGGCTATATAATTTATATGTACAATGTCAGGGAACGTAGCTCAAGAAGAGCATTACAATTATTCCGAGAAATGGTCGGCCTATATTTGAAATTTGAGCATATACGAGAGGTAAAAGCAATTTTTACAGCAACAAAATTTCTTCGTTGTTAGGCTCTTGTCGACAATCAAACCTTCAAAGAATACATGGGAAGTATGACACAATGGCTTAGTGAGAATCTTAGAGATCAGGTAATATTAGATTTTTTTCAAAAAATTATTTTTTAGTCGAGCATGAACCCATTTTCAAGAAAATATACTCGAAACTTAAGTCCAAATCGAACAAATATTGATTTTTTGATGAAATGTGAAGAGCTCTGGCAAGTGGCCGATACAAGTAGTAATTCGGTGCAAACTGGAGAAGAAGTAGTTTTTTTATAACATAATAAAAAATTTATTTTTTTAGGAAGAAAGGGAGAGTCTCATCCCTTCAAAAAATTCACAAACCAAAGAAGAGATTAGGCAAAAAGGTTTAGAAGGATGGATGAATCCAGAGGGATTGCAAGAAGATTCGGATCAAGAACAAGATGAGACAAAGCAACTTTCACATCAAAAGCCAAGAGGATCTTTTTCGGAAAGGGTGAAGATTTTTAATCAAAAAGAGCTGCAAAAATCAATAAAAACAAAAATCGATCAGCTTCCTGGTGGATGGAGTGAACTAGATGATGAAGTTTTGGAAACTTCAAAAGGTAAAGAAAATTTTACTTCCGCTTAAAAAACGAGCCCACTTTTGAAGAGTTGATGCCATGTGATAGAGCACAAAATTTGGAGCACTTGAAAATCTAACAGTAAAAAGTGGCAATTTGTAAAAGTACAACTGCGCCGAACGGGGTACCAAACGGGGCTTCGAACACACCAAACGGGTCCCAATTAGGCCTAAGCCTAAGCTTAAAACCTAGGCCTAAGCCTAGGCTTAGACTTTGGCCTAGGCCTAGGCTTAGGCATAGGCCTAAGCCTAATTGGGACCCGTTCGGCGTGTTCGACGCAGTTCGGCGCAGTCGTACTTTTACAAATTGCCCTCATAACTTTTTATCGTTAGATTTTTAAGTAGTGCCGTAAAAGCAAAAACTTATCCGTGCGTTATCACATGGCATCAACTTTCCAAAAGTGGACTGGCCCTTTAAGAGACGTTCATTTGATAAGTAATTTCTGTGGGGGGAGGGCAGTGGCGTAGGCAAGGGAACAAGTGTCCCCTAATGGGTCAAAATTTAAAAAATCTCTAATCATAAGGGTTCTCCTTATGTTTTTGGGAAAAATCAGCCTTTTTGGGGAAGTGCCCCCTCCTCTAGCTGACCCTTCTCCCTACGGAAAGAGATATTCTGCCTTAAAAAATAAAAATTTTTAGTCACGCTTGAAAAATCAGCATTCGATGTTGACGAATTTGCGGATTTTGACATCAATAAGGACCTCATTGCCCTAGGTAAAAATGTTCAGCTAAAAACAAAAGTCAACGAGCTTGATGCCGGGAGCGATAATGAAGATGAACTCCAACCTTCTGACGCTATGGAATGGGGCAACAATTCACCCATGAATGTTTCGCCCAGTGGATCGCCACCAAAATCTTTTCAATTCAACGAAAATATAATCAATGCACTAGAAAAAGCGGTAGAAGAACATGGACAAAAAACACCAGAGATGGATTCAATGGAGCTCCCTGAAATTGGTAAAAAATTTATTGTTTAGAATTTTTGATAAAAAAGTAAATTATTAATAGGTCGGCGATCAAGGTCTCGACAAAAAGCTTCAACAACGATAAGTGGAAAGAAGAGGGATAGTGGTCATTTTGGAGTGGTTCCACCACTTCCTTCTTATGAGGCTAGCCTGTCACAGCCAAGAACTAAGCTGAGGTTTCAAGAATCTAGTAGCTCATCACCAATTTCAAGGTTTGTAAAAGATAAAATAAATCAAATTTTTGAAGTAAATATTTTTTTCTAAAAATAAAAAAGATTTTTTGGCAAAAATGTGGTCGAAAAATCGCAAAATCCACTTTTTTAGTCACCCTGTATTTTTAGACCAGAAGGATCCGGAGTATCGAGAACCGTTTCCGATATATTTTCCGAAAACCCTGTTCCACCACCAGCTTACGAGGTTACCATAACAACTCCATCAAAACCTGACAAATTTGTTGAAACAGCTGAAGAGTATACTGGTGTGGAATGTGAAGATGAACCACCACCGGTTGATCCGTAAAAAATACTATTTATGTAAATTTTGTTTATCTAGATGTATTTTTTTAAAACCAAAATTTGAAGATTGCAATTTTAATTGAGTTTATTTTAAATTTTAAAAAATAATCCAAAAAATTGGCTTCAAATTTTGGTTATTTTTACTGGAATTTTTACACTTTGCTCATTTTATACGGTGAAATTATTACAGCATCTCTATAATTTTGAGTTTTTTTACGCTCACGGCGTCCGAAACTTGCACAAAAGTTGCAATGGGAATAAACCTTTATGGCCGAATGACTAGGGGCCAGTCCTTGCCTCAGACAGCAGCTGCGCGCTGCACGAAGCTGCTGCGTGACTAAACAGCTGCTGCGTGGCCCAATCAGCTGCTGTGTGGACCAAACAGCAGCTGCACCGCAGCGCGCAGCAGCTATTTGGTCCGTGCAGTGAGCTGCGGCGCAGCTGCTGTTTGGTCCACGCAGCAGCTGAATTGGCCACGCAGTAGCTGCGCCGCAGCGAGCAGCAGCTGTGTTTAGTCACGCATCAGCTGCTGTCTGAGGCAAGGACTGGCCCTAGGACTCTAGATTTGCAGTTTTAACGAGAAAAAACATGTAATATGTTCACATAAAACATGAGCATGTTTACTATATGGATCGAACCTTTCCCATAAGAAACTGCAAATCTAGAGTCCTAACCATTCGGCCATAAAGGTTTGTTCCCATTGCAACTTTTTTGCAAATTTCGGACGTGTGCGCTATACAGGGTGGAGCAAATGAACCCATCCATGGGACTTAAGTTTTTTGATCTTTGCTTCAATTTTATCGAAATTTCGATTTCTCGAAATTGGGGCACCATAATCCCGAAATTTCGAAATTGCGATTTCGATGCATCACTACTTACAAAGCTAAATTTTTATTGAAAAATAAAGTAACTTAAATATAAATTTTTTTATTTTCTACCAGGGCTCGAAAGGGACCCAACTTTTAGGACCCCGGACCCACTGGATCCTGACCTATTAGGCCCAGGACTCAAGGACCCATTTTCTGCCCTGTTTTCTACATGCATGTATTTATTTAAAGTCTTGTATTTATTTTAAAAAATAATTTTATTGTTGTGTAAATTTATTATGCTATAAAATTTTCCAATTAAATTTGTTTAGAATTAAAAGAAATGAGCTAAAAGGTACTGATTGATGTATTTTTTTAAGATGAGTCTATCCGGGGTTTAGATTTTCAAAAAATCGAAAAATAATAATTTTAAGATAAAACATATCTTCTTATATAAAACGTGTAATGTCTGTGCGTGTGGACGAACATTTGAAGATGCTATCCAAACATAGTCCTCTTCACAATTTAATATAAAATTGTGAAGAGGACGAAATTCTAAGATTTTTGACACCAAAGTCGGGGGGAGGGGGTACCACGCTTCATCCATAGTTCCATAGAGTCTTGGAGCTTCATGTCGTTAGATCCAGCCATCCTATTTCCATAAAGAATATGCAGCTCGGCTCTACACGAAACTCGACTCGGCGTCTCGCTTTCACCCGAGCCTCGCGTAAGAGGGAGTTATTTTTCAGTTTCCAGTTTCATTCTCTTTATTAGCCGCTCTACTTTGATAAGAGAATATACAGCTCCGCTCCGCACGGAGCTCGACCGATTTACTGCATTTTTGAAAATTTGCATATTTTGGCCTCTAGGTCTTTTTATCCCCTTTGGTAGGGGTATCCTGTGAGATCAAAATTCCTTCGGATTCGTTCTTCCCATATCCGAAAAACCCCAGTTACAAAAATAGCAAATTTTGAAGCCATTTTTGAAATTCGCATATTTTGGCCCCTAGGTTTTTATCCCCTTCAGGTAGGTGTACCTCGTAAGATCAAAATTTAAACATTCTTTCGGGTCCCCATACCCGAAAACCCCCGAGTACAAAAATTTAGCCGATTTATTAACATTTTAGAAATTTTATGAAAATTGATCAAATTTCATTGAATTTTCATCGAGATATTCGTTTTTCTTGTAAAGGTGCTCCAGGGTCTCAAAAACCCCTGTAAAATGGTATGGCACAGTGTGAAAAAATTAGAATCGTAGTTATTACTGCTCGAATAATCGCCCTGAACAATTTTAAAATCAATCGCGCCATTTTCAACTTTTTTGCAACTTTGTTATACCGTGAAGCATATTAATTCTTTCTCCAAAAGTACAAAGGCTTGAATTTTCGAGAATAAAATTTTCAAACTTTTAGCCTAATAAACTGGTAAAAAAATGTTAGAAAAAATTCGAAAATTTCATCCGGACACTTCGAAATGGTTCCTTGTCAGGGCGTGCGCCACGTGTATCCTTTCCAACATACCTTAGATCCGCAGAGATGATTATGGAAAGAATCTTGAAGACTTGTCAAAGAAAAAAGTTGTTAATTAGGACCTGTTTTTAAAATAAATCTATATTTGGGCACAGATACTTGCGTTGATGCCATTTTTAGATTAGTATTTACGCGCAAGAACTTTTGGGTCACCATGTACTATTGATTTTTTTCACGTGAAAACAAAACACCTCGACTACGTCATGATTGACAAAGTGGAATCTTAATATTTGGTGTGAAAGAAGAACCAGAACTTACAGAAATAAACCGAAAGTCAGCAAAATAAAGTCAAATAAAAGTTCGCCAAACATATAAATACGTTGCTATTTTTTACAACCCGTTTTGATTATGACCTTGAATTTTTGGTTGATAGGTGTAGGAGGAGGGGCGGACATGAAAAATGTTTAATTGGTAGTTGAATTTTCGGCAAAATTTGTATAAAAAAGTGAATTTTTGAGGTTGCAAAATTGTTTGCATATTTGTATATTAATTTATACAGTTTGGCCCATAAAAAGGTGGCTTTTTTGCGATTTTTGGGACCCAGTTTATACCGTTTTTCTTCATAACAAAAATTTTTTCACAAAAAGTGATGTTTTACAAAGTTGTCCGTCATGATCTCAAGAACAACTTTGTAGAACATCGCTTTTTGTGAAAAAATTTTTGTTATGAAGAAAAACCGTATAAACTGGGTCCCAAAAAAGCACAAAAGCCACTTTTTATTGGGCCACTCTGTACATTTCAAAATAGCGGAATAGTGATTGAACAAATGTAAACGTTAGCGTAGTTAATATAATCTTTATTCAATCGACGTTTCGGTGATTTACACCTTTTTCAAGACTTATATTGGTTCTTTAAGAATGTGGGGGTATGTTTTGGGCCTTATGTTTTGGCGTTCATTTTGGGGGCCACTCTCGAAACGGACCCCCTTCCTACGGGCCTGTACCCCTCTCCTAATCCTAATGACTTTTTAATTTCTTGGTAATTTTTTTGAAAAATAGTAAATTTACCTATGTTGTAGACGTTTTATCAATGTTCCCTTTAAACAAATTTTGGATTGCCCCCCCCCCACCCCATCTAAAGGGTCATTCAGCACAACCTCCCCCCAAAGAAAGTTGAATATCTCAGCGAATTTAAAAGATTTTCACATGCGATCTTTTGCATGTTATTAGTTGACCAATAGGACACAATATGCAAATATTTTCAAAAATTGTGAACGAGTCTGAATATCGAAACGAAAACCTGAATTTGAATTCTTTAAGGTATTTTTGAAAAATTCCTCTGCCAATCGATAGAGCGCGTCGAAAAACAGTAGTACTCCAAATTTCGTAAAAAACATATTCTTCATTTTCGAAATTTGAGGTACTACCGTTTTGCGATACGCTCTATCGATTGACGGCGGGATTTTTCAAAAATTTCTTAAGGAATTCAAATTCAGGTTTTCGTTTCGATACTCAGAAAAAAAATTAAAAAATTTTTAAAAATATTTGCATATTGTGTCCTATTGGCCAACTAATAACATGCAAAAGATCGCATTTGAAAATCTTTTNTCGATTGACGGCGGGATTTTTCAAAAATTTCTTAAGGAATTCAAATTCAGGTTTTCGTTTCGATACTCAGAAAAAAAATTTAAAAAATTTTTAAAAATATTTGCATATTGTGTCCTATTGGCCAACTAATAACATGCAAAAGATCGCATTTGAAAATCTTTTAAATTCGCTGAGATATTCAACTTTCTTTGAGGGGAGGTTGTGCTGAATTGCCCTGTAGTTGACCCTTCTCCCTATCTCCCCTAACCTCACTCGTACTTTTTCCTATCAAAAAGATCTAATTAATTTTTTGAATTCAAAAAATCGACTTTTGAACGAATAGACTTCTACGTAACACCAAAACTCAGTAAACTTACCACTACGTAATCTTCCATGAAACTTTCTGCGGTGGGTAAAACGCTCTAGATGTAACAAAATCTTTACACTCTTTTATTTGTCGGCCACAAATTGGAAAGGTCAACAACTCAACATTACCTATTTTTGCTGAGACAGAGAATACACAAAAACCAGCAGAGTGTCCATCAAAAAAGATCAATTGTATTGTTTCAGATCGATGAGAAATGTCTTATTTGTCTATAAAAACTATTTCTATTTATTTGAATGTTTTATATATCTTTTATTTATCTACATTGACTTCGGCTAATGATATAATTTGTGTAAATGGTAAAATTATTAATGGTTCATGTATTTGTGGCGCTTTATTTACTGGACATTATTGTGAGTTAAAAATGTATTGTGATGGGTATGATAGGCTTGAAAATAATACGTAAGTATGAAATTCATTTTATTAACACAGGAACGGTTAATTGTAAGATCTGTTGATAATACTATTTTCAGCTACAGTGCTCCCTCGATATAGTGACACCCCTAGGGGGGTGTCACTATATCGAGGAAGCACTATACAGTGTAATTTGAAAGAATTCTTATACAGTAAACTTAAGTCACCTTAGAGGGGGCCCGCTTATCGAATTTTTCAGGGCCCCCCTAAAATTACAAAATTTTTCGTAAAAAATAAAAAATTAGGGGGTTACCCCTAATAATTGAAAAATATGCGAATTTCAAAAATGTTTCCAAACCGGCTAATTTTTTCTACTCGGAGATTTTCGGCTATGGGGAACAAAATGGTGATATTATTTAACAAAAAATTTTGTAAAAAATAAAAAATTAGGGGTTACCCCCTAAAAATTCAATTTTTTTGAAAAAATTTAAATTTTTAGGGGGTAACCCACTAATTTTTTTATTTTTTACAAAAAAATTTTTAATTTTACAAACATTTTTGTTATTTTTTTAATCAATCGATTAAATGCAATTCTAAAAAAATATGGGTGCTAGCACCCAGTGGATGTTATCGAGATTTTTAGGGGGGTGTCACTATATCGAGGGAGCACTGTATGCTGATTACGAATATGCTAAAATTAAAAATTTTAAACACAAAATTTCGAGCTAATAGCCTTTGAACTTTGTGACATATTGAATATTAGATGTCATCAGTAAAATTGGCATATCACTGAACCCCTAAAAGATTGAGTCATGGTTTTGATGTCATTAGAATGGTGAGTTCACGCTCTACAACTTTTAGGAAGAACATAAGACCTCTTTTTCACCTAGAAAAAAAGATAATCGCAAATCTTTGCAATATACCCTGATTTTTTGACCGGTTTTTGACAAAAATTTCCAATTTAATTTGAGTTGCGGGGCTTTTCAGCCCAAATGGTCGTCTAAAAAAATGTGTTCCAAAAAAAATGTTGCAAAAAGATTTGCGATTATCTTTTTTCTAGATGGAAAAGAGATCTCGTGTTCTTCCCAACAAATGCAGCGCGTGAACTCACCATTTTAATGACACCAAAATCATATCTCAATTGTTTCTGGTTTCTTATATAGGGCGCGTAAAAACCGAATTTTTTTTGCAATTTTTGAACGATTTTTCAAAAATTTGCAAGTTTTTTTATTTTTACCAAAATAACTCTATGGAGGAGGGGTCTATGCGAGAAATCGATTGTACGCATTGCTGAATCTTGAAAACGTTTTCCTGATCCTGAATTAGCCTATTTTCGCTTCAATATTCGCACTTATTCTCTAAATTAAGGTCAGGGAAATGTTTTCAAGGTTCGATAATGTACACGTATTGTGAAAATTCCGACTTCACGAGATTGAATTCCCCCCCCCCCCTCTCCATTAGAAACTGAAAATCATGAGATCTACCACTTTGCTATGATAGCAAGAACAACTTTCTTCAGGTCATTTTTAATGCATTTATATTTTCGTTAGCAACTCTTTTTGAATCGATCAAATAAAATTTTTTCGCGGGCAGAATCGAAACTTCAATCATTTAGAGCAAATTGAGACGATTACCACTCACATTATCAAATCTCACATCAAATTACTCAAATTATCTCACATTATCAAATTACTCACATTATCGAATTACTCATATTATCAAATTACCCAAATTATTTGAATTTTTTCGGATTCTGAATCCGGATTCTGATTCTTAATCTGGATTCTGAATTCGGATTTTGAATTCGGATTCTGGACTCTGAATCCGGATTCTGGATTCTGAATATGAATTCTGGATTCTGATTCTTAATCTGGATTCTGAATTCGGATTTTGGATTCTGAATCCGAATTCTGATTCGGATTCTGATATGAATCCGGATTCTGAATTCGGATTCTGATTCTCAATCTGGATTCTGAATTCGAATTTTGGATTCTGAATCCGTATTCTGGATTCAGACTCTGAACTCGGATTCTGAATCCGAATTCCGGGTTCTGATTCTCAATCTGAATTTTGAATTCGGATTCTAAATACAGAATTCAGAATCCAGATTCTGAATCCGGATTCAGAATCCGAATCTAGAATCCGAATTCAGAATCCGAATTCAGAATTCGTATTCAGAATTTGAATTCAGAATCCAGATTGAGAATCAGAACCCGAATTCAGAATCCGAAAAAATTCAAATAATTTGGGTAATTTGATAATGTGAGTAATTTGATAATGTGAGCAATTTGATAATGTGAGTGTTTACCAATGAGACGCCACCAGAGGTTAAGTTGAGCCCTGATCATTCGGACCCAAGCCCGGCTCGGATGATCCGGGCCCAACGGACCTAGGCCCGTTTCGACCTCTGTAGACAACTCATTTATTCTATATGTAAAATTCCATATAATTATTGAAAGAAGAATATTTTCTAAAGTTTTTCATGATGATGGTTGAATTTTTACCTGGATCCATCCACACATGTGTTTCACGCGGAAAATAGTCTGAAGTCGGAAAATTTTTTGCGGTAATGACCCATATAGGGATTTTATGCGAAGAACACGATGCCGCTATTATTTTTTCGAACAAATTTGATGAACAAATCATATGAATAACTACAATAGCGGCAAAAAGTCTTTCACGTCGCGAAAATTTCAAGTTTTTATGCATTTATTAAATTTTATAGTAATAAAACAGTAAATAATGCAACCGAAATATAACAAAAACAGCCAAAAAATGCTTAATATTTAATGGGATAACCTTTTGCCTTGATAACAGCCTTCATTCTTCGGGGCATCGACTCTACTAACCCTTTGAGAGTATCTACGGGAATGCGGTTCCATTTTTCTTATAGCGCACGAAACAGATCATTCTGGTTGCTAAACTTTCTTCCAGCGACTTTGCGCTTCAAAATTTCCCACAGGTGCTCGATTGGGTTGAGATCAGGGCTTTGGTTCGGCCACTTCATCACAGGAATGTTCACTCTTGGATGTTGGAACCATCTTTTCATGAGTTTCGATGTGTGTTTGGGATCGTTGTCCTGTTGGAACTTGTCGAACAACGCTAGGTTTCTTTTCCAAAAAGGTAACAGGTTCTCTCTTAAAAGCACTTGGTACACTTCTTTCGTCATCGTTTTCTTCCAAACTGACGTGCTACTTGATGAGCAATTTCAAATGAAAAATTGAATAAATGCATAAAAACTTGAAATTTTCGTGACGTAAAAGACTTTTTGCAGCTACTGATTTAATTATTCAAAAGATACCAAGTTACAAACTCTCCTAGAACATTTGACCATTTTTTGAACTTTTGAAAATCGCTAGTTTAGATTTTTTATAGCTGGGAAACACGAATTTGAAGTCATTTAAGCAAAAAATATTGGCCTCAGACTTTTTCCCTCAAACATCATCGAAACACATGTGATTAGGGCCTAGGCCCGTAGGGCCGGGCTTGATCCCTAGACGCCACTTCTTCATGAGTGATGATTTTTTCTTTTGACATAAAATGCCCTATAATTTTTGTACCGAATCTTGTATAAAAACTTTTAGATGCATAACATGCCAAGTTGGCTATTATGGACCTTTTTGTACCCAAATAAATTGCGGAGAAAATGGAACTCCTACAAAAAACCAACAATGCAAATGTAAAGCTCCATTTTCTGGGCAATTTTGTGACCATAGTCTACCTAACGACGTCTATCTTCATTTCAACCAAAAAGTTTATCAAATCGGACCTATTGGTGCAGTTTTTATTCTTCCTATGTTAGCAATATGGTTTATTTGTCAAAAAGCTTCAGCAATGAAAGTAATAAAACGAGTCAAGGAGGATTACAAATCGATGTATTTACAAGATTCCGAAGAATCTGATAAGTTAGAAGAGCTAATGAATGCGTCTATTGCAAGTTCGATTGAGAGGAAGATGTCGAGGATAATAAGTTTAGAGTATATTGATGAATTGGATAAGTATTCTCTTAATCATATATGAAAATAAATATTTTTTATTTGAAACATTTTTATGTTTTCCTCATTTTTGTCCTTTAGTATAGTGTAATAGTGCTGGGAGCCGAGCGTTAACGCGCTCAGAGGGTTGAAGAAGGAAATCTCTGATGGTGATTCCGAGCGGCACTCCGGGCGTTTCAATATAAAAATGTTAAAATTTTAACATTTGCAAAAATTCGAATTGTCCCCTTGGTCCCCCAAGAGGTAATGTAAAACATTTTTTGTCTCCAATTTCGATGATTTTGGTGTCAATCGTCTTCACTCATCGTCCCTACAACTTTAGTTTTGGGTGTACAGGATTCTAACCCTTTCGAGANATTTTTTGTCTCCAATTTCGATGATTTTGGTGTCAATCGTCTTCACTCATCGTCCCTACAACTTTAGTTTTGGGTGTACAGGATTTAAATCTAACTCTCCCAAGATCGTCTGTGCATACAGACATTACACGTTTATAGTAGTGGGCACAGTTGCACAACCCCGGTACCCCCGGTAAAATTCGACCGGGGTAGGGAGGGGGTGGGTCATGAGGTGGGGAGGGGGTAGGTCATGGGGCAGAAGGGGGTAGGTCATCGGTCCCCGGCGCCAGGGACCGATTTTTTTAGAAGGTCTAAAAAAAAGTCGCCAAACTGCGGAGGGAGTGGGTCATAAAAACAAAAATTTTGGAACGGGGTCTGTGCAACTGTGGTAGTGGGATATAATCAAGAGCAGAGGAGGATTTCATTTCGGAGGGGGGAGGAGATACCAATTTTTTCATGGAAAACAAATTTTAAATATAAAACCCTTATATAAAAAAACGATATTGGATTAAAATTTATTTCATAAATATCTATACAAGTGTTCCAAATGAACCAGCTCTCCTCCAATTCTGAATCGCTCTATCCCCCCCCCCCTCCTCTCCGCCTAATTCAGCACGAAAACTTTTTTTTACTTTATACAAGGGGTTTTTCCGAGCTCACAATCGATTCCCGATGGAATTGAGCGATTTTGAAATA
Organism: Acrobeloides nanus; assembly: GCA_900406225.1. Taxonomy (NCBI): domain Eukaryota; kingdom Metazoa; phylum Nematoda; class Chromadorea; order Rhabditida; family Cephalobidae; genus Acrobeloides; species Acrobeloides nanus. The sequence goes on from OZJO01001515.1 coordinate 38,001, forward strand.
TTACTGACCCACTTTTTGGAATTTTACTGATCACCTAAAATAAGAAATACCGTCTGTATGCCCGCACTGCACTCAAATCTGAAAAATAACAGAGGGAATCGATTCAGTGGGTTGAAAAATATCCCAGGCGATTCCCGTTGTTATTCATAATTGATTCCAGACCCGTTGAATCGATTTCCGGTGTTATTTTTCGGATTTTAGTGCAGGAAGGGGGTGTACTAGTACACAGACGGTTTCGGATGTTAGGGTAGAGGAGGTCAGGGAAATTTCAAAATCGCTCAA
>OZJO01001516.1:0-16365 GCA_900406225.1 Acrobeloides nanus
ACAAGGGAAGGGTCGCAGATGATGGTCGTGAATTTCAAAAACTCATCTCTATTATTGTAGATCACATATGAGTTTTTCACAAAACTTTTGGAATTTTCTGAACCTGGTTGAACTGTGATGATTTAGAGCACCCCTAAAAAGTAAAACTAAAATGCTTTTTTTATACAAGTTGAAATAGAGCTAAATATGAAATTGTATAGATGGTCCAGTGGAAAGGCGTTAGACTAATAAGCCTAAAAGCGTGGGTTCGATCCCGCGATGTGACTATTAGTTTTTGCCTATTTTTAAAAAAAATTTTATTTTAATAAACCAACTCAACAAATGTCTAACAAATAAATTTGACTTATTTTTAAAATTTTTTCATGACGAAACTCTTTTATTTATGAAAAAACTCTATTAATTAAATCTATGATTCTTTCAGCTAGACGTCTATCTCCTTGGTGGTAAGAGTAGGTCGAAAGTATGCAAAGTGCTCCCGTAATAAATCTACTATATTCGATGGATTAACCGTCATGGCGCTAAAAAATTTTTAAATAAAAAATTCAAAATTCCTTTAAAAAATCAAAATTTTAAATTGTTGAGTTGGTTTTTAAAATAAAATTTTTTTTAAAAATAGGCAAAAACTAATAGTCACATCGCGGGATCGAACCCACGCTTTTAGGCTTATTAGTCTAACGCCTTTCCACTGGACCATCTATACAATTTCATATTTAGCTCTATTTCAACTTGTATAAAAAAAGCATTTTAGTTTTACTTTTTAGGGGTGCTCTAAATCATCACAGTTCAACCAGGTTCAGAAAATTCCAAAAGTTTTGTGAAAAACTCATATGTGATCTACAATAATAGAGATGAGTTTTTGAAATTCACGACCATCATCTGCGACCCTTCCCTTGTTAGATTAAAAAAGTCTAAATGTATATTATCAGTGTCTCTAACATATTTGATTCAAACGATTAAAGTACACATGGTTCCGTGGTGTAGTGGTTATCACGTCAGTCTAACACACTGAAGGTCGCCGGTTCGATCCCGGCCGGAATCATTTGGTTTTTTGTTTAAAAATTTTTTATGACAATTTTTAAAATTTTTCTATCTACACCAATGGCGTAGCCAAGGGGATGGTGCGATTCTCCCCTAAATTCCTGAAAAAATAGATGCATTTTTGTTTTAGAGTCCAAGGTTTTTTTCGATTTTGTAAATTTTTAAAAAAGGCCCATTTTTTCAATAAAAAATACATTTTTCGCCAAAAATCTTCAAAAAAAGGCTATTTTGACAAAAATGCGATTCTTAATTTAATGCCATTTAAATAATTTTTTCATTTTTGTGATTTCAAAAATGAACGAAATCATAAAAAATTTGTCGTAAAAATTTTTAAAAAGAAAAACAAATGATTTTTTTTAGGCGCTCTTGGTTCAGTTTATATTTGCAACAATATTAAAAAACAAATGATTCCGGCCGGGATCGAACCGGCGACCTTCAGTGTGTTAGACTGACGTGATAACCACTACACCACGAAACCATGTGTACTTATGATTTGATATCAAATATGTTAGGGACTTTATTAATATAAATTTTGAATTTTTTAATCTTTTTTAACTTTATAAGGGGTTTTCTGTACTGGGAACACATTTGGTTTTATTTTTTGTTGAAAAATTTGTTGGGTACCAAAAATATAGGCGCAGGTTCATGCAAAAAATTGGTCAGAGCTGAGAATTGAACTTGTACCGTTTTTGGAACACGCAAAAAATTTTCAACAAAAAATAAGGCCAGTCGTGTTCTCCGAATAGAACTCCCCCCCTCCAGTACCAAAAATCATACAAATATTCCATTCTTGTAAATGGTGCCAAATAATTAGACTCCGTCGGGGATTGAACCAGCTGCATACGGCGCATAAAATTTTTTCTCAAAAAACTAATGTCAGTCAAAAGTTTTTCATGTAATTTTAATAGGGGTTTGTTTTTATAACTTTTTATGATACGCTAAAATAAAAATTACGATTATGGTTGGATCGAATCAGTCTAATATCATGAATAAACAGCGACCGCTCGAAGGCCATCGAGTCCTGCCATGTTGCAAAGTTTATATGGTCGATTTAGAAATTACATACCAAAAAAATCCTTGTTAAGTCGCTGCAATATATCCACAGTGATGGATTATTGCAAAAATGACCAAATGGTAAAGAACAAATTTTAGAATAGTATTACATCAACACTTATCCTAACAACTTTTGCCATAGTCATAGGCTCGTCTTACCATCTCGGTCATCAGATGGGATGTGTGAACCCCATAGATCAGGTAAAGTTGAAATCTTAATTTTTATCACAACTTTACACACTTATAAAGGGCGTTCCAAATAAGAGCAATTTTGCAATTTTTTAATTTTCAGCAAAATAACTTTGTATGGGTTTGCTTCGAGGAATCGATCGGCGCATTGTCGAACCTTGAAAACGCTTCCCTGATTCAGGAAATAGATGTATGTATTAAAGCAAAAATAGTAAAATATATGGTCAGGAAAGCGTTTTCAAGGTTCGGCAATGTGCTCAATCGATTTCTCGCATAAAAAAATCCCCTAACACGGCGGTTTTTGGGCAAAAATTGGTTGTCGCTATTTTTAGCAAAAAAGGCCAATGATTCCGGCCGGGATCGAACCGGCGACCTTCAGTGTGTTAGACTGACGTGATAACCACTACACCACGGAACCATGTGTAATTTAATCATTTGAATCAAATATGTTAGGGAACATGGTTCCGTGATGTAGCGGTTATCACTTCAGTCTAACACAATGAAGGTCGCCGGTTCGATCCCGACCGGAATCATTTATTTTTAAAAACAATTTAAAAAATGCAAAATTTCCCTTTTTGAAGAACAATGTACAAACAAGCACATCCCAGTTTGGAACAAAATTATGATTCTGATGAAAATGTCAACCTTTAAATTTAAAAATTTCAGGAAGTGACCTCATGGATAATAGAATCTCATGAATATCTTTTTGAAACCACCCTCTCAAAGGAACGAGCTGATCTCATTTGGGCGACTGCTGTCAGCATAGTAAATTTAACGGGTATACTAGGCGGCTTGATCTCGGGTTTACTAGCTGATAAAATGGGAAGAAAAGGAGCATTGTTGTTGAATAACATTTTTTGGATCATTGGAACAGCATTGATGACTGGAGCTAAATATGTTAATGCTTATCCTTTATTGGTTATAGGCAGGACGATTATAGGGATTGGCTGTGGTGGGTTTTTTGGAATTAGACTATTGCATGGCTAAAAATGTGGGAAAAAGTTTTCGCAAATAGCACTCATGTGCAATGGTAAAACTCCAACTTTTCATACAAAAGAATCCTAGTTCAGCTTCCACTGGCGTCCAAAAAATTGTTCTGTTTTAGGATTTTTTACTTGATCCTCCGGGTCTCTCAGAGGATCAAGTAAAAAATCCTAACATACAAAAGGGCACTGAAAAATCCTAAAACACAAAGGGCTCCTTAGGCGCTGAACATTTTTTCGCAAAACCAATTAATGTATTCTTGAACCCAATTCCGTTTTTAGCTCGTGCTTATTCAATTTTTAGGCATCGCTGGTGGTGTTGGCCCGGTATATATCCTTGAAATATCACCAATACTCTATCGAGGAACCTTTGGAAGTCTTCATCAACTCATTTTTTGCACATCACTACTAATTTCTCAAATTCTTGGTCTACCTTATCTATTAGGCACGGCTGAAAGATGGCCTCTTATTTTTGGTATAAAAATTTTGTCAAAAAAATCGAAAATTTTTATTATTTAAGGATTTGCCGCATTTCCTATTGGTCTACAACTTTTGTTATTACCATTCTGTCCGGAATCACCCAAATATAATCTGGTGATTAAAAGGAAATTGAAAAAAGCGGAAGAAGATTTAATGAGGCTGAGGCAAAATGATGATGTAAGTTTTGATATACAGGGTGGCCTAAAAAAATGCATTTGATTTTTTGGGACCCGGAAACTTTTTTCTAAAAATGATCCCTTGGGGAATTTTATGCAGAGAATCGATTCCGCGTATCAGAACCCCGAAAATGCTTCCGATTTGCTGAATTCTTGCATAAAATTAGCCGTAAAAATTGATTTACGGCATAAAAAATTTCGTCAAATGACCATTTTCGCTTCAAAACTCAATTTTTGCTGAACCTGGGTCAGAAAGCATTTTCAGGGCAATTGGTAAATGTAGTGTTGGTAGTGTCAGTAGTATTGGTAAATGTAGTGTCGGGCATTAGGCTTAGGCTTTAGGTTTAGGCTTTGGGCTTAGGCTTTAGCCTAAGCCTATGCTTTAGCCTAAGCCTATGCTTTAGCCTAAGCCTATGCTTAAGCCTAAGCCTAAAGCCTAGGCTTAAGCCTAAAGCCTAATGCCCGACACTACATTTACCAACACTACCGAAACTACTAACACTACATTTACCAATTGCCATTTTCAGGATTCAGTAATGCGCGCAATCTATTCCCTGATAAAATTATCCCTAGAAAGGTCATTTTTAGAAAAAAAGAAATTCAACAAATGACTCTGATTCTTTGAAATTCAAAAAATGATCCTGAAGTGATCGAACTCCCAAAGCGAAAGAAAGATTGCAGTCCTATCCACTTTACCACATTGTCCGCAATTTTTTCCTTATGCCAAGATAACAGTCTTTATTTTTCTAGGTCAGTGCAGAACTTTACCTAATGTCGGCCGAAGCTGAAGCAGCTAAAAAAGTTCCGCAGGTCACCATCTTTCAACTTTTTACTCATGTCTACCTAAAACAAACTCTACTAGCCCTACTACTCATGGCAGCTCTCCAACTATCCGGAATTAATGCAATTTTCTTCTATTCCACAGCAATTTTTAAAGGCGCTGGTCTAACTGGACTAATGCCATTTTATGCTACTCTAGGTGTTAGTGCCGCGAATGTTATACAGACAGCAATTTCTGGAAAATTGGTCGACCATCCAAAGTTGGGGCGAAGGATTTTGGAACTTTGTGGTTTGGGGTTAATGTTCTTTAGTACTTTGGCGTTGGTCGGTGCGATGAGTTTGTCGGTAAGAAGCAAAAAAAGTTATTATTTGTTCAACGCAGCAAATTTTTTGCGAAGATTTCAAAAATAAAAAAATTATTTAAACAAATACCTAAAAATTATAAAATCGTTTGGAGTAGAGATTTTGAATGGCAAAAAACAAATGATTCCGGCCGGGATCGAACCGGCGACCTTCAGTGTGTTAGACTGACGTGATAACCACTACACCACGGAACCATGATAATATTGAGCTTTGAATCAAATATGTTAGAGACTCATTATAAAAAAAGTTTGAAGTTTGTATATTTATTTTTAATTTTAAAAAGGGTTTTTCTATGTGGAGAACACGAATTTGACGATATTTTTTGTTGAAAATTTTTTGATGGGTTCCAAAAATATCGGTTCAGGCTCATGCAAAAAGTATTGGTCAGAGCTGGGGTCTGTTTCAATCCTCCGGAACAGAAAGTCGGAAGTGCGTTTTTACGTTGTATTTTGGTGCACTTCCGACTTCCGGTGGATTAAAACGGGCCCCTGGGTCGTTTTGGGGATCCTCAAAATTTTTTCAACAAAAATAATTTCAATTTCGTGTTCCCCGACTAGAAAAACTCATTAGAACAAAAATCATCATAGGTGAAAAGAGGGCGGATATTTTTCGCGATTTTGCGCAGGAGGGGGTCAAAAAATTTAAAAAATCTTACCCCCTCCCAAATAAATTTATTAAAGGAAAAATATATAAATAGGCAAAAATGGTCAAATTTTGACTAAAAACAGTTAAAAATTGTTTAAAAAAGTAAAAATTTTCTCCCAAAACATGGCTCCAAAAACTAATGATAGGCAAAAAATTTTCATATAGGGGTTTACTTCTACAACTTTTTATGATTAGCTAAAATAGAAATTTCAACCCTAGTGGGATCGAACCCGTGCCTAATAACATGAATGATTAACGTCCTAACCATTAGGCCATGCGTCCTGATTTTTTAAATCTTCCCATGTAACAACGTTAACACGAATCAAACTTTAGGAATCAACAAGCGAACCCCTCAAGAAAATCGGGTCATATGGTAGCATGGCTGTAATTTTCCTCTTTGTCATCGGTTTTGCAACCGGACCTGGACCAATTCCATGGTTCTTCGTTAGTGAAATTTTCCCTTCACATGCTCGTGGATCAGCGTCTGCTTTAGCTTCATCATTCGCCTGGGTGACCGGATTTTTAGTTGGCATCGTTTTCTTGCCTGTCAATGTAAGCTTAATAGAAATTTTTGGAGTTGACAATATTTTTTAGAACATTATTGGACACTATTCATTTTTAATATTTTCAACTATGTTGGCAATAATAATTTTCTTAACTTATAAATATATGCCAGAAACGAAGGGAAAGACTGTGGAAGAAGTTGAAGCCGAATTGAAGGGGAGAAAGCGAGGATAAAAAATTTTTTAATCTAATTCTTTTGTCGTTACTATTGTTTTATACACATAAAATTTATTAAAATAAAGGTACCCCCACCTTTTAAAATTTTTAAAGATGCTCCTCTAGGTTTTAAATATCAGATATTGCGCTATAAAATGCAAAAGAGATTATTGAAATAGTTTTAAAAATAAGAATTTTATGAACCTGTAACCGTTAAGCTATCTTAACGGTTACAGGTTCATAAAATCCTTATTTTTATCGCTATCTCAATAATCTCTTTTGCATTTTGTAGCGCAATATTTGGTATTTAAAATGAGCTGTCAACCTCAAATTTTGGATACAAATCTACCGAGTTATGATCGATTGAAGCACTAACCGCTAAGTAACTGAAACTTAAGTAACCAAACACTGTTAAAGGGACGGTGCACGCTCTAACAATTTTGAAGAAAAGATTTTCGTCCCAATAATTAGACTAAATTGCAAATCAGGCAAACAATTAAGAGTTTTACCAAATTTTTTCATAATTTTTATTAAATTAAATCAGTTTAGTTTAACTATTGAAACGAAAATCTGTTCTTAAAAATTGTTAGAGCGTACACCTTCCCTTTAAATAGTTTACATTTTATCAAAAATATACGTCTTGATGTAAACGCAAACGCGATCACATAACCTAAGGGAAAGCACCCCTCGGGACTTTCGTAACTTGAGCTCAGATTCGTATCTTTCGCTCCTAAAATATCCTAAATATTGGTTGTTGCATAAGTATTGGTCGCTTGAAAAATACATCGAATTTCGGCATTTTTCGCTCGTTCTCTATGAAATTTTTTCATATTGAGCAAAAGTGTATGTTGAATACGACCCAGTCGGTCCTTTTGAGAATAAGACATGTTTTCGAGTCAATATACGTACTTTTCATAAAATTGGCGTCTCAAAAATGCGTCTTATTTCAACATGTTTATATTTCGCTATAGTCGATTTTTGTACAAAATTTTTGATATTTCTAGGGCTTTTTGTAGGTACTGAACAAGAATCCGACTTTAATATTTGTTCTAGACAGATTGAATTCAGCATACACTCTTTCCCAATACGGAAAAAATTTCATCGAAAACAATCGAGAAATGCCAAAATTCAATGTATTTTTGAGCGGCCAATACTTATGCAATAAACAGCATCATAATTTTGGTTCAAATTTGGAAGTTGGGAAGATTTGGGCTGGAGGAAGGAGAGTTTTTAAACAATTTTCTTCTTCGAAAATTAAAACATTTTCATTTTTCTTCCCCTAAAATTAAANTTTGGGTTGGAGGAAGGAGAGTTTTTAAACAATTTTCTTCTTCGAAAATTAAAACATTTTCATTTTTCTTCCCCTAAAATTAAACAAGTTTTCAGGTTTGGGTGGGGAATGCCCCTTCCCCAAATAATTGTTATGCTGGCAACAACCAGATATTAGATTGAAGTGAACACTACGTATCGGAGTCTTATTTAAAGTAATATTTTATACCAACTATATTAGAGACTCATTTGTCATAAAATATAGAATTTTTTATTACCGAGAAACCTGAAAATCCGTCCAGATTGTCGAGTGGTCCTATTTTCAAGTTAATAATAAAACACCCGATTACTATTTTTGAAGCTTCAGTTTTTACATTTTTGTTATTGCTTAGCTTCTTGTACATTAAAAATCAAAAACACCACAAATTTTTATATTTTATGTTTGTTCAATTTTTTGAACATGACTATTAAAATGACACGCCGTCAAAACATTCCTACAATTTGATTAATGTTTTGAAAGAATTTTGATTTGTTTTCAAAAATTTAGCATTGTCTCTTTGTTTTTCATCAAAGGCCATTTTCCGACTATTTGTCATAAAGCTAATTTTTAAACAAGGAAAACAAGGAAATTTTAATTTAAAATTATCTGAGTGCTTTGAGATCTTTGCATTTCCGGCATAGCGTGACTTTGTATTAAATTTTATGAATAGTGTGGTAATTGAAGTTTTTGCAATTTCTTAGAAGCGCTTGGGAATTTTTTTTAAGTTTTAAGAGGCAATGTTTGGAAAAGTCGCACAGGGAGTGGGTGTACGCCACAAACTTGAAACATAGGTTATTTTTATGTACCTAGTGAGTGATTAACCAAAATATATGAGTTAGGTTCTGCGTCTTATAAACTTGTCGAGAAATCGAGGTGTCATTTTCTCAAAAATCGGCCTCTGGACCCTTTTTGTTTTTATCATAACTTTTTTTCTACTGAAGCATTTTCTACAACTTCAAGCACGTTTTTATTGCTATCCGTTCCCCTTTCCAATGACACCTCGACTATGACCCAAGCCGTTTTATAGTTTTCGAGAAAAGCGACTTTCTTTCCAAAAATAACGATTTTTACCCCCTCAAAAATCACTATTTGGGTTCTAGCTCAAAACTTTCTCACTACGGGAGCTTCAAGTCGCACATAAAAATAAACTAGAGTTCCTGGCCGATATCCCTGACTAAGTCCCTTTTCTGGGGCCGGATTTCAAAAAATGTAAAAATCGCTAACAAAGTACCAGAGACCCCAAAAACGTAAGAGGGAGCCCATGGATCGATTTTTAGGTCAGAAAATGATTTTTCTGTTTAGTATCCTAAAAGTTCAGGCATAAATTGCTGATAACGAATACAAAAAATTTCGAAGTGAAAACTTCATTTTCACTGGTTTTAGGCCCCGTAAAGCTTATAATTTCTTATATACGCTCTGCGCTCGTAGGGGAGAAGAAGAGTGAGTGCGAAGACACGCTCAAAGAGTGAGTACGAAGACACACCCCCCCCCGCCCAAAATTTTCATTTCTCCCTTTCTCCGAGCTTTGGGTGTACCCCCTCTGTATAGAGGTATCCCCTCTCCTCCCTTCGAAGTTAAAATTGGGAGAGGGGAAGGATACCTCTATATCGGTAGGGGTACTCCGTAATGTCAAGATTGAAACACCCTTTCGTATTCGTGCTCCCCATACCCGAAAACCACCAAGTAAAAAAATTAGCCGATTTAAAGAACTTTTTGAAAATTCGATTTTTTCCCTTTTTGGGGTACCCCTTTCACGTAAGGGTATCCTCCGAAGTGGCAATTCAAAAATTTCTCTGAATTGTTCCCCATTCTGTTCTTCATTCCCCTTGGTTCCCCAAGGGGTAAAAAAGTGAAAAAAATTTTGTCTCCGATTTCGATGATTTTGGTATCAATCGTCTTCTCTCATCGTCCCCTACAACTTTCGTACTGGCGCTCGGGGTTTAAATCACGCGTTTCCGAGATCGTAATCACAGACAGACTAAAGGATTGTTCACAATGCACAAAAAAGTGAAACAGATAAGGAAAGTGGTTAAAAAAGTGATCAAAAAAAGAAAAAATGATAAAAAAAACAGTGGCAAAAATAAGAGAAAAAGTGACCAAAAAACTGGTCACTTTTCTTTTCACTTTTTTATGCATTGTGAACAAGACTAAACATACACATATTACACGTTTATAGTAGGATAACCATTGTACCAATTTTTTCATGCTCAATAACTTGAGCCTAAGCCTATAAATATCTTATACTTTTAATTTAAAATTATTTTTTTATTAAGCTCAAACTAATCAAAATATCGTATGCATTTTTAAAACTCATTTAATCCCCACTGCCCATATTTTTTTACGAGTCTAAACATTTCTATAAAATTTATTAATATTAATCTTGGCATTTTAAAATTCATTCATCCATCAAACTAGCCCCCATTTTACCTAAACATTTTTGAATATCTTTTCCGAAACCAATTCGTCTTTTTATGAGACTCCAGTGAGCAATTTCGTCAAAAATTTCCTTTGAAAAAACCTCTCAATTCGTTTTTGGTTGCTCTCCAATTTGGAAGGATTAAATCTTGGGATTACCCCTTTATTTCATTTCCAATTCTCGGTTCTTAAGCCCAATCTCTCAGGCGGGCTGTCCGCAACCAAACAACATACCGGAAGCCATAGAGCGCTAACGGCTACACAATCCCGGGTGACTTTATTTAACTATGTATTGTTAAAGGATGAGTTTACAAGTGCTTCGAGGAAAGTTTGAAGTCCAAAAGTGGAAAATATGTTAAATTTGGCATAAAGCTATTTTAGTGCTTGTTTGAAAAAATATTTTTATTTTTAACATTTAACTATTTTATTAGGTTGTAAATTTCGAGCTTTTCAGATGTGCATTGAACAGTGGCGTAGCCAGAAACCCCACATACGGGTGGGGGGGGGGCGATATTGTAGATGAGTTTTGAAAAATGATCTTTTTTCAAAAAAACTAGGACGACCGTCACGACCGTATTCACAGTCATCCGTCATCAAACATTCCTTTACGGACAGCCGTCATGGACAACCGTTACGGGTAATGGAATTTTCAAACAAATGATAACGGATGGCAGTTGTCCCCAGTGGTGCAAAACCATGACGGATGTCAGTAACTGTGACGGTTGTCCTAGTTTCAAAAATTTTCAGGTACCGGAAAAGGGTGGTACTGTTATTCGATTTTGTAAAAAAATTGGATTCAGAAATGTTGAAAAAGTTGTTAAAAAGTCACTGGCAAGTTGTTGAAAAGTCGCTGGCAAGTTGCGAAAAGTTGTCGAAAAGTCATAACATTTTTTGACAACTTTTCCACAACTTTTTCAACATGCTTGAACGCACTCTAACCGATTGCGCACATTGTCGGGGTATGCAAATGCTTGCATGACCTTGATACGAATTTGTTAACTTGTATAAGGCTATACCACTTTTCTAGAGGTAAATTCCAGTAGTCAAAATCAAAAAATTCCATCAGATTCGAGCTCCCCATGTCGAAAAAACCAAAAAAAATTTTCCATTTTTCAGCTTTTATTTTTTTATTTACATCCATCTTTTGCAAAACTTTAAAATTTCATTAAAATCGGATTTTAATGAAATTCTATAGCAGCACGTGTTTTGGACCTTTAACATTCTTCTTCCTAGAAAATCTGTTTTCATTTTTGGCTCAAGTCTTATGACTAGAGACTAGAAAGACATGATGATTGACATGGACCTATTTTTGAACGAAACAGTGTTCTTTTTGCGATGTGTTTTTGAAAAATCACTTTCTTCCTTGTTGATGAATGATTTTTATGATGAGCCAAAAAAAGTTGGCAAAAAAGTCATGTAGGAGATGTGATCCGAGTATTCATCCCCTCTCTTCATGGCGTAGGAAAGGGTGAGCAGTAGCATGGGTAGGGATATCACAGTACGTACTCCTCTCCCTCCTAACGGGACGATACCCCTCAAAAAATGGTATCCTTATGTTTTGGCCTGCCGAAGAATAGCCAAAAACACACTACCCTTCCCCACGGCGCAGTAAAATGATTTTAAAAAACCGGATGCATCTAAAATTTCAAAACGTATATGCCATTGGACTCAGCTAATTGAAACGAGCAAATTGAGTACCATATCATGGGGTTCACACCTTATCCATATGACCGAGTAGTTAAAGCGCTAGACTTACAGTTCATAGGCTCGGGTTCGAATTCTAGTTCGAACCAAAAGTTTTTGTATGAATTTTTTTGCACATGCCTATTTTTATGTCTAGAGTGTTTTTATTTTTATGCATTTTGGTTATGTATAGATCGGGTTTGAGTCCCACCATAGGTCAATACAAAATCAATTGATCTCTGATGGGACATGAACCCGCGATATACATAACAAAAATGTATAAATATGAAAAATAATAACATAAAAATACTCTAGACATAAAAATAGGCATATGCAAAAATTTCGCAAAAACTTTTGGTTCGGACCGGGATTTGAACCCGAGCCTATAAACTGCAAGTCTAGCGTTTTAACCACTCGGCCATATGGGTAGAGTATGAACCTCATGATATGGTACTCGTTTTGCTCGTCTTAATGAACTGAATCCAATGGTACTTGAATTTTAGGTGCATGACGGTTTTTTAATAATTTTACTGCGCCGTAAGGCCCGTAGGGGGCCGGGGCCGCCCCCGAATCCAAAAAGTCAAAATTATTCATAATGGTACACCTTTATACTTTTAGCTAAAATTTTGGAGAGGGCCACCACCGAAACAAACGCCTTTCTACGGACCTGCCCCCGAATCTATCCTTCTACCTACACCATTGAAGAGGGAGGGCACTTCAGGAACTTGCCCAAAAAACTTGTTTGCCAAGAATTCTCTATTTCTTAATATTTGCACTTTTGTTCCATTTTTTAAACGTCATTCTTTCCATTCAAAACTTTCGCGTGCTGATAGGTTTTTTGAACACCACCAAATTTTGATGTTTCCTTAGGGATTCTTTTGAGATTCATCCGGAAGACAAGTTCAAAATTTAGAAACTTAAAAATTCCGCCTTTTTTTATCTTTTTCGTATATTTATGAATTTTAAAGATTCTTTGACTAGATTCGAGAGAATTTTATGAATATAAATTACGCTATTGTGCCTCTTGAGATTTAGTTAAAGTTTGAAATAAAAAGGCAACTGGAGGAAGTTTTTCCGATATGTTTGATAAGTTATGGATTTTGTTGTTTGTTGAAGGGAGGACGCTATCAACTAAAATTTTAGTTCCGCCAGAGCAGTATTTCGTTTCAATACACAGACTGTTGACAAAAAATTCTGTTTTTGCATCGATTTTTTAAATTTTCATAAAATATACATTGTAGCAATTTTTTATTACTATGTGAAGCGAGTGGAATGACATCAAAATTATACAAATCGAAAATGATTTTGAGTTATTGAAACAAAAACCCTGATTCATGTTTTCGTTTAAATATCCCAAAACAATGTTCAAAACTGATCATTTTTGTGTCATTCTATTCGTCTCACAGAGTTATAAAAAATTGCTACAATGTCCATTTTATGAAAATTTAAAAAATTGATGCAAAAATAGAATTTTCCGCCAAAAGTCTGTGTATTGAAACGAAAACCTGCTCTGGCGGGAATTCAAATTTTAATTGATAGCGTCCCATTTTTAAAGCATTTTATTATTTTTTATTTGTCAAATATAAGGCACATAGATAAAAGAATTTGGATCAAACATGATCATGGTTACAATTTGTTTCAACCGGATCTTCGAAGCATAAAAGCGCTTCCTTGATCCTGATTCAGAGAATGGAGTTGGTGTATTGAAGCGAAAATCGAAAACTTTCTTTTTCTCGTCAATACACCAACTCCATTCCCTGAATCAGGGTCCAGATAATTTTTTCATGTTTAAAAAATGCGCACAATCGATTTCCTCATAAAATTATCCCTCTATGGGTCATTTTTAGAAAAAAATTTCTGTTCCAACAAAATTTCCTGGCCCCAAAACACAAAGCTGCACTTTTTGCCTCACCCTGTAGCAAAAAAAACCCGCCATGCACATTGATACCGACGGTGCTATTTGGTCTCAACTTTTTTTCTCTCATCCGGTTGAAACAGATTATATTGGCTATTGTGATGTTTATTTAATCGATCGCAGGTTCGAATCCTGGCACGTTCCTAAATTTTTGAATTTTATGAAATAAAAAAGAATATTCTTTGCTTTTAAAATTTTCCTAGAATCACTTAAGCCATTTTTCAAGTTTAATTGAAACTAAGACACAATTTTTGAACGCAAAATTTTCTCAAAATAGTTCCAAGAAAAAAACTTCCTGGAAATATTGAGTAGACTTGTCATTAACTATTAAAAATTAGGGTTAAAGAGCCTCAACCATTCGTTCAACTTTGTGCTTTTAACAATTTTACGTGTCAATTTACATATTTTTGGAGCAAGTTGTTGCCTCTTAGAAAGTGTTTATTTTAATTTTTAGAAAAAATAGAAAATGTTTCATAACGATAAAATTTCAAGCTGTAGTTTTAAAGAATCGGAAGAGCATTCACCAAGGAAATTACAAAAATATCGTAAAATGTTGGTTACGAGGAATATGAGTTCGGGTGGTGCAGAGCCAAAGAAGAGAAGGATTTCTTCTAGATATTCGGGAAGAGAGTAAGATTAAACATTTTTTAAATTCAAAATTTTTTGAAATTTGATCATGTAAGATCAAACATGTATGTAACATGAGGCCAATTCCCTAGCCACTTGACCATGTGCTACTCTATTTCTTAAAGGACCATTCCACTTTTGGGGCATTGAATCCAAATGATAGAGCACAAAATTTGGAGCATTTTTTGCTTTTACGGCCCTACTTGAAAATCTAACGGTTAAAAGTTATGAGCGAAAAAATTCAAATTTTCCTGCACTCAGGCATCAATCAAATTGTTTATTGAAACGATTTAAGAAAAACATGAAATTTCCTTGAACATTTAAGAAAAAATAAATACATCATTTTTTATAACTCGTCGAGACGAATAGAATGACACCAACATTATTGAATTTGAACAATGTTTTGGGTTATTGAAAAGAAAACATGAATCAGGGTTTTCGTTTCAATAACCCAAAACATTGTTCAAATTCAATAATTTTGGTGTCATTCTATTCGTCTCGACGAGTTATAAAAAATGATGTATTTATTTTTTCTTAAATGTTCAAGGATTTTGAATTGTATAATGTTTTATTAAATCGTTTCAATAAACAATCTGATTGATGCCTGAGTGCAGGCAAATTTGATTTTTTTCGTAATTTTGTTTCGCTCATAACTTTTAGGTTTTTAAGTAGAGCCGTAAAAGCAAAAAATGCTTCAAATTTTGTGCTCTATCACCATACATGAACAAAGAGAGGGGACAAGCTACCTCGGGGCTATATGTTGTCGATCAAAAAAAGGTCGCCATCTAATTTTTTGGCTCGGCTATATAGCTTTAAGACTTGGAACTCCGAGGCTATATGAATCTTAATTTTTGGCTCGATGATAGCTACATGAGAGGGGGGAGGGACAGTCCCCCCATTGATAATATATGTCTATCACCTGGCATCAACTCCCCAAAAGTAGAATGGTCCTTTAATATGACTAAATATTTGTAAATTTTCAGCCTTCTCTTGGAGGACGACCAAATAAACCTTATCGTCGATTCATATGCAAAAATTTCTGATAAATATTATGCCTTAGAACAAATGTTTTTGCAGCTATTTGTGGTAAATTTTTTAAAATTTATAATCAAGAATTGGTACTAGTCTACTTTAGCGAATTCATTCATTTTTTTCCAAAATTGTCTAATAAGGAACACTATCAACTTGCCCTCCTCCGATTTTGACGAAACCATAGATCGGCAAGGAGAGAGTCTCCCCCTGACCCACTCACTCATGGACCCAAAATTGAGGGGGGGGGGGGACCACCTCATCGGGATTCCCTCTCCCCCCAACTTGCCGACCTGTGTCTGAAACGATTCCTCATACCCAACTTGACATTTCATCCTCTTCCTCATCGAGTTATGAGCGTTTAAAGTTCGCAGAATATACAGAAAGTTGAATTTTTTATTAATTTTGCCTGAGTCAATAAAATTCTGTTTATTGAAACGAAAATATTGGATATTAGAAAATTCAAAATTTACCGACCCGTTTGGGACGAGCGATAACTCATTGAATTCCTTATGGTCTCGGGAATTCAATTAGCTATTGCTCGTCCCAAATGAGTTTTTTAAACCATGTATTTGCCAAATTTTGAATTTTGGGTTCAAAAAACGGTTCAGAACGATCATTGTTGGAATTGAGCCTAACCATTAGAGCCATTTTTTTTGAAATTTCGCAACGAAATAAAGTTTAGTATCCAAAAATTATTTTTTTCAGCGTGATGACCCCGAAATCGCCTTAGTTTTCGGCCTTAATGATATCCCAGATGAAGAACTAAGACGGAGGACTCCATTTCGTACACATGTTTGTAAATTTTTACGGTTTATAACAACCGTCGTGGATTTATTACCGAAAAAAGACCGAGAAGAAGAATTGATTCAAATTATTAGGTAAAAATTTTTGATAATTTTTGCGAGCACAGTTGCACAACCCCGGTACCCCCGGTAAAATTCGACCGGGGGGGGGGGA